>NDGN011557993.1:30131-50076 GCA_002564285.1 Tympanoctomys barrerae | reverse complement strand
TTTTATATGCATTTACTACAACTAAAAACAGAGAAACTAAAACAGCCCCCATCCCCAGCAAAGTGTGTGGACAGTCTTCACCCCGCCTGGCCCTGTGGGTTGCTACAGCTGTGCTGTTCCAGGCAGAGTCCAGGCTGGGTGAAAAGAGGCTGAAGCCCACAGCCTGGCCCTAGGTAGAGGGTGGACAGGGCACAGCCAGAGAGGTCAGAGGAGCCTGGGCTATGGAGGGCTGACTGTCATCCAGAAGGCTTGGCGCCCAGAGAAAATGCCCCAAGAGGGGCCTGGGGCTGGGAAATACACCCTCACCCAGGCTTGACACAAAATCAGCCATGCACAATCCACACACAGAGAAAACATCAATGCATAAGCATGCGCCAACACACATGCACACACACACTCACACACGCATACATGCACACGTGCACGCACGCATGCACGCCGATGTGTTTTCTTAGGTTGAGAACCAGGGACACACATGTCCGGACTCACCAAAACCGCCATGCTAACCCATACCCTGGCCCACAGCCGGACACGCTTCAACCCTGGGTAGAAACTGCTTCCTATAAGGACTGGGCTGCCCGTCTATAAATTGAGACAGAACAGCCACTCCAATGCATATAAAAACAGCTTGAATCAGGCTTTTAAAGACAATGAAGTTAATTTAAAAGCCCACCTTTTATTGTACTAACAAATAGTGAGATCAAGAACAATTAAGTTAGTAAAACAGTCCCACTGTTTTTTTAAATTCAATGAATGTTTAAATGAACTGCATTTTAAGCTCACTGTTAACTCAATAAAATGAAGTTTTTAATTTAACATAATTGTTTTGAACTCACTAAATAGGTGTGTGAGTTTAATTGACTTGACTTTTTGTTATTGCCTGAATAATGTTTCTCTCTCCACTTGGGCAGTCCTGTGTGTTAGTTGGTAAGCGGGGGGTGGGTTCCTGCATTTGGGTCTCGTACCTACGTGTGCTGGCTAACACATACACAGACTTTAGTGTGACACAAACACTTCTTCAAGAACCTGACAACCTCATCTGCATGTGAACTCGTGTTGCATGCACCCACATCTACATGCACACCTTATGGCACCATTAACCCATTATGAGACTGCACACATGCCCAATACCCAGGCCTCTGGTGCCATGACGCACACCTGTACACATGACCGCAGTGACATGCACTGACAGAGGTGGCGGTGGACATATGACATGCACACACCTGCACACACGCAAACCCACAAAGCACACAAATCTTTACAGATCCTTCCTCCTTCCCTCCTCTTTCATTCTCTTCTTCTGTCTCTCTCTTCTCTCCATCTTCCCCCTCCTAACACACACACTCATGATTTAAATCAATCTTAACAATATTTCTCTAAAGCATTAAGAAATCAATAGGGCAGATTGCAAATTTATGTCATAAAGCAGGGGTGATCCATCTTGTGGAAAGAGTCTTAAAACGAAGTGACTTATCTTTCAAGTGAATCTTTATTTTTCATTAATCTGTTTCTCAGTGTTAAAAAAAAATCCCCTGAGAAGTCAGTCCCAAAATTTATTGACCAGCTGGTTCATTCTGAAGTTCGAACTTTGTAATCAATTTTATTTTTCATTATGAGACTTTAGAGAAATAAATCTGATTCTAAATTTTTATCGACCTCTGGGTCAGATATTGTAGCCAAACATCTCAGTGTTTCATGTAGGTTTGCATTCCCCACCCCCACCTCCCAGATCCCTCAGCCTAATCCTAGGAATTAGGTCTGGGGCTAGGACACAGACAAAACTGGAGAGTTGGACTCTGGCCTCACATCCAGTTTCTGAGGAGAGCTCTGGAGCCCAGATCTGATTCTCCAGAAGAATTCTCCAGGAATTTTCTAGAAGGCTCCGGAAAGGACAACAGGCCCAGCTCCTGCCTCACTTTTCTCCACGAAGGGAAGGAGCCAGGCAGCTGCTTCTGTGTATGCGGGTGTCTCACTAAGAACATTGCCGAGCCCTTCTGGCTCTCTTCTATGCTCATGCCCATCTTCCTGAACAGCTCACAGGAGGACTAATGCACCTGCCTTGTCTTGACGGGAGTCAGAGCCAGTTACAACCTTGGCAGACTAATCCTTCATGAAGATAAGGCTGCCCCCAAGGTCCATGGGAGAGATGGGAATGCTCAAGGGAGAACAAACAACAGCCCTAGGAAGGCAGGCTGCTCCAGAACTCTGTGCAGTGCGCTGCGGTGGGGCAGCAGGGTGATAGGACCACAGAGCTTCACGTCCCGACTCTACCTGGCAACTATAGACAAGTCCCCTTGTATTTCAGCACCCGTGGCCTCCCCAGACAGATAAGGATGAAAATGCCTTCTCTGGCCACTGCACAGGTACAGTGAGGAGGTCAGACAAATCTGTACAGGAGGAAAGCACTTGGAGACTGGAAGGTGCATGGCAGTAGGATATTACGGATTGTCAGCCTGCAAGTGTGCATGGTCCAAGTATGCCCTCGGACCACAACCTTCAGGAAACCATTTCTCAATTCTGCTCTTTTCCCTGCCCAGCCATGGGGTCTTCTCTAAGATTGTCTTGAGTGACAAATCTACTCCCTGAGTCTCACAGATCAAGCCGTGAGAAGGAGCTGCAGCAACACTAGTCCCTCCTTCTCCCACGAGAGGGCAGCAATTTTCATCCCGAGAGCATGCAGGAGAAACTGCACAAAACAAATTTAGTTCCTACCTTCCCCCAACATTAAGGCTTGAGTGTGGGCCAGTACCGCTGGAGAACTGTCTTCTCCCCCTGGGACTGGCACATCGTTCACCCCATTCAAGGCACAGCCACCCCCGCTACCCCGCCCAGCCAGAATGAGAGTGGAGAGTGGAGCAGGGGTTGGTGGGGGAAGATCTGATTTTTAATGTCCTTTCTCTCCACCCCTGACAGGGCATGGGCATTGTATGAAACCAGAGATTAGAAAACCTGTTGGAGCTTCATTCTTGGATTGAGGAAGGAGGAGATAAGACACAATTTCAATTACCTTCCATGTCACTTGGATGCTCTGTGAGGTCACTGGCTGCAAGGTGACATCCATGGGGGGTCCATCAGGAGCTAGGGTGCAGGAAAGGCAACATGAGGCAGGCCCTGGCACAGGGCAGAATTCCATATCCCCACTCCCATCCTCTAAGCTTGGGGAGGAAAGAGAAGCTCCTGTATAGAGAGCAGATAATCTTTTTTTTTTTTTTTTAAATGTATTTAGTACAGGGCTTACAGGGTCTCACTACACTGATAGGACTCATAGTGATCGTCTTGTTTCCAGCATCCCAAGAACTGGGATTACAGGTGCACACCACTATGCCCAGTCTCAGTGCATCCCGGGGTTGGGGCTGGCACAGCAAGTTGGGGATTGAACCCTGGTCCCTGCACCTGCCTGAGCAGGTGCTTTAGTCCACTGAGCTATCTGGCTGGCTAGCAGAGAATCTTGATTTTGGTTCTTCATGCTGGTAGTTGATGACTAGCATTTGTTATGCTGGTTTTTTACTTTATGATGATTTATAGAAGTGTGTATACATTTTTGAAAATTTCTTATTATTTTGTTTGACAATAACAATAAACATACAGCAAAAGAAAAAGTTTTTAAGACAAAATCCTACTAGTTATGAAATTCAGGCTGGCCTCAAGCTCACTATGCAGTCCACCTTGGCTTCAAACTTGCAGCAATCCTCCTGTTTTAGCCTCCTAAATGCTGGGATTACAAGTATGTGCCCCTGGGCTGGGGATATAGCTTGGTGGTCTCAACATCTGCCTAACATGTGCAAGGACCAGGGTGTGATCCCTGGTACCACATGCCATGCCTGTCCTGTGCTGAGCCAGCCACTGAAGCTGGGCATGGTGGTGCACGCCTGTAATCACAGTTCTGGGGAGGCTGAAAACAGGAGGATCACTAAGTGTGAGTTGCGTAATGAGACCCTGTACCAAATACACAAATAAATGAAAGATTAAAAAAAGCATACCCCACTGTGTCCAGCAGGAAGAGAAATCTTATTTAAATTTTTCTAAAACTCTGTGACAAAGGCCACAGGAGATGATCCAGGGAACGAGGGCTGCATCTATTGCAGATCCAGTAGTGGCACTTCAGGTCACAAACTTATTTCTTTCCATGATTCTGGTTACAGATCAGATTTTCCCCTATGGCCAACATTGATTCTAACCATTGAATTTGATCCCATTCTCATCCAGCTAGGGTTGCTACCAGAAACATGGAAAGAATTAAGTTTGTGAACAGAGGTACCGACTGTATTTGTCTTTTCCAAAGAGGCTGGGCCAAGGAAGCAGGGCAGGACCACGGACAGATCCACAGGGCCCAGCATCTAGAGCCCCACTTAGAAAAGCGCCCGGAAACAAAACAAGCAAAACCAACTTCAGATGATCCTCTTTCAACCACAAGCCAACGGCCAGTGGGTAGGGTTGTTATGAGTCCCACAGGGCCCTTGATCTTCAGACCATGGGCAGGAGGCAGGGCACCGTGCTCACCAGCCTCCTCCGTACTGATGGTGAGCTCCTTGCTTGGCTCACTGCGGCCGATCTTGTTGAAGGAGTACATGCGGATGCTGTACACAGAGGCTGGGTGCAGGTCCACGATGTTGGCCTGATTGATGGTGGGGGAGATGTTACGTGTGGACTGCTTGAAGTCCCAGGAATCTGGGGAGAAGACAACCATATCAAAGCACACTCAGGCAGAATCCAGCATCCTACCCAACACCAGGCACCAGCCCATGCTACTCTTTACTGGACATCTAGCAGGGTCCAGTCCACTGAGGCTGCAGAGAAGGTAAAGTCCTATACAACTTCACAGAGTATGATGGATCTGTTTCACAAAGCTTCAGGTTGGGAAAAGCCAGACTCTTTTCTACCACTGGACAACTTGTGAGCTGAATCTTAGACACCTCTCAACAAGCTGTTTTCCAAGGTCCCTGCCAAGATTACCATTTCCTTGACATTCTAGGGTCTGATTGGCTAGTTTCCTTCTTCCTAGGTCTATACATCAGTAGCCTGTATACCTTTAAGAAATCCCATGCACAGGGGCCAGGGAGATGGCTCAGTGGAATAAGTGCTTCCCTGGCAAGTATAAGGGCCTGAGTTCAATCCCCGGTTCTGGAAAAAAAAAAAATCCCATGCACAATACCATCCGTGTCCCCAGGAGGAAGCCAAATCCTCTTTCTCCTTCCCTTCTCTCTGTGTGGTTCTATACTTCCCAGCCTTGTGCTCTTTGCGGTGGTGATCTTGAATAGTCAGGGTTGGCGGGAACAGACAAAGAGCCTCAGGGCCTAGCCCCTGCTCCACCCTCTTTCCCACACCAGCAGGGAAAGGATAGCTCTCTGAGTCTTCCAGATCAGGGACCAACAAAGGGATTAACACGTTTGTGATTCATCCGAGGGGAATGGCAGTCCATTCCCGGACTAATGTTTAGCAAAACTGTAGAATGTGAAACTACCAGATAAATGCCACTCAGGGACACTGTGACTGTAAACATCGTGCATCTCCCGAGGAATCCAGTCATTCATTCAATCTATGCTCGCTGTGTGCCTACCAGGGGATTCTAGAGAAAAATGGGAAGTGGTGGCAGTTACAGCAAGTGCTCAGCTAGGACCTTCCAAAGCTAGAATTCTTAACTGGATGCCTTCTTCGGCACCTTGCTTTCAAAGGAGAGAGAGAGAGAGAGAGAGAGAAAAAAAAAAGCCAACGCACAAGGAAACAAGCTGATAGTAGGATTTAAAAGTGTTCCTGGGGCATGTCTGGGTATCACTATTCAGGCTAATTTTCTACATCTTTTAAATCCAGTGTAGAGCATCCTGAAAAATTCTCAATAGAAAAGATTAAATTGTATTCACTACAGTTTAATTCCTATAGCAGGAAAGGAGGCTGGCACATTCTAGGAAGACTTTAAGAAGATACATTTTTAAGGCTAATGCCTGATGAATCAGGAGGATCCTATTTCCCCCAAACTCTGGTTGACTGAGATCTTCACACTTTTTAAAACACCGCTCTCAGCTGCGCAGGCGCGGCATCTGTGCGGGGCACGAGCCCAGCTCCCATCTGTAGTTTTGCATTTAATTCTCTGGTTGTGGGAGCCAAAGGAACAAAATGGCTGGCTGCGGATGCTCAGAAACACATTATTTTCTTCTTGTCTTTAAAAACAGCCTGGTCACCCAGAGAGTCACTCTGTGGCTCATAGGTTAAGCCAGAATTATAAGGCATGCTCCTGCCTGCTGGGGACACCTCTTTGGTTCGGGATGGAGCAGGCTAGGAAGGAGGAGCAGGTGCTCACTTCCCTCGGTGGCCTCCCAGGAGCTGGTGCCAGCTCACAAATCACATTTGATTTGCCCGTGTTTATAGGAGGGGAGGACGATCAGAAGCCAGTGCATTCATTTTTGATGAGTGCAGGCAGAGGCAGGAGGCACATGGGACATGTCTGAAATCAGAGGGGCTGAGGAGAAGTGGCGCTGACATTGCCCACGCACCTGTGATGCGCCCGGCGCAGGCGCAGCGATGGACAACCTGACCGCCTGCCTCGCTCCTCACGCCTGGCGACGTCCGCGCAGTATCTCTGTGCTACGGCTGAGCTCCGCATGCGCAGAGCCAACTCCCCACTCCGCCTCTCAGGCGTGGCCAACACTGGGATTTCTCTCTTTTTCTTGAAGTGCCCTTCCCCTGGCTGTTTCATAAACGTTTCTTCTTTTTTAAATCTTTTGGGTCAGTTTTTTTGTCTCTCTGCAGCTGGATCTTCCCCAGTCTGCCACTGAAGGTTAGAACTCCCGCAGGTTCCAGCCTCGGCTCTCCTCCTCTCATGCTCTGCACTTTCCCCACTCGTGCCTTCTAATACTGTGTGCACATAGACAACTCCCAGGTCATGCCTAGTGCTGCCTTCTCTTTTGAGCTCTGGGCCCTCAGAACCAAGTGTTTACTTGATCTCTCCTGAGGTTCCAAAGCCAACTCAAACTCAACATGTCCAGAGTATTTATTTGTCTTTTTGAGATACAGTCTTGCTGTGCAGTTCAGGCTTGCCTTCAGCTTGCTTTGTAGCCCAGGCTGGTCTCGAACTTGCAATGATTCTCCTGCCTGAGCATCCCCAGTACTGGGATTATAGAGGTGTGCCACCATGCCCACCGAGACAGAGTAGTTGACTGTACATCCATCCATCTCCTTCCTGTGTTTATCATCTTGGAGCGGCACCACCATCTACTCTGTGTGACACGAAGTGTGGTGTTATTCTGAACTCTTCCTTTTTTCTCTCTTGCTACCAAGTCCAAGAGTGTTTGTGTCCTGGGGAGTTCTCAAATATCACTACATCAGGCCAGAGAGATAGCTCAGTGGTCTAAGCACCTGCCTGGTAGGCACGAGGACCTGGGTTTAATCCCAATACTGCATGTTGTGCCAGCCCTGGGTGCTGAGCTGGCCACCAAAACTGGGCATGGTGGCTCATGCCTGTAGTCCCAGCACTGGGGAGGCTGAGACGGGAGGATCACTATGATTCTGACTGCATGGCGAGACCCTGTGCCAAATAAATAAGATTAACAAACAAACAAATAAAGATACCACATCCCTTTACCTCCATTCCTCTCCCAGGCCACAGCTCCTTCATCCCTCACTTGGATTAGTTGAAATGACCACCTAACCAGCCTCCCAGCAGCCAGTGTGTGTCCTTTGTCCTCCTCCACTTGTCCTGGGTGCTGTAGCCATCACTCTGCAGAGGACAGAGCCCATCTCACAGGGCAAGCACCCCATCTTGCCCTTAAAGTGTGTTTTCCCAAAGTACAAATTGGACACTGCCGTCCTCACATAGAATTCTCCACTCATTTCTCTTTTCTATTAGGATAAAGGTGAAGTTTCATTGTCATGACCTGAGCCCTTCATCAGCCCCACCTGGCTCATGCTGTCAGCGTCTCCAGCTCATCTGTCACCACTCTCCTACAGCATTTTGAGCCCCTTCATTCCACAGTATCTCTTTCCATGCTCCTGGTTCCAGGGGTACTGCCCAAGGAGCCCCATCTAAAGCTTTGACCCCACCCTCAACACATACTGCACCAGGACTAGGCACTTAAAACCTGTTTTTGGGGCCGGGGAGATGGCTCAGTGGAATAAGTGCTTCTCTGGCAAGCACAAGGGCCTGAGTTCAATCCCGGGTTCCACAAAAAAACAACGAAAACAAAAACAAACAAACAAAAAACCCCAAAACTCTTCTTGGTGTTAAATCAGTGTCATTTTTCTTGTTATTTATTTATTTATTTAGCGTATTCGGTTGCTACAGGGTCTCGTTACGCAGCTTGGACTCATAGTGATCCTCCTGCTTTCAACCTCCCCAGGGCTGGGATCACAGGTGTGAGCCCCTCTGCCCGGCTCTTCCTGGCTCAGCCCATCCTGGGGGTGGGGCTAGCACAGCATGTGGTATCAGGGATTGAACCTTGGTCCCTGCACTTGCCTAAGCTTGCCTAAATAGGTACTTTAGTCCGCTGAACTATCTCGCCAGCCCCTGTCCTTTATGTTGAATGAGTGGTTCCTCTGCATTTTGTTGTCACACTAGACACCCTTTGCCTTTCCTTTCTTTGCCTCACTCAGCAGCCAGTCACTGGAAGATGGTAGAGCGAGTGCCCTACAGTGAGCTCCTTTCTTTCCTGCATACAGTTTGTAGGTGGATTTGACCTCATGTTCCCAAATTATCTTTTATTTTTTTCGGAACCGGGGATTGAACTCAGACCCTTGCGCTTGCCAGGGAAGCGCTTATTCCACTGAGCCATCTCCCCGGCCCCAACCCCAAGTCATCTTTGATGTTAGCACAAAACAACTCTCTGCCCATAATCCTTCCAGGCTAACGCAAGAGAGTCAAGTCTGGAGGGCTGGGGCTGATTTTTGAAACTTGATCACTGCCCTCTCCCTGGCCCTGAATAGCTGAACTCAGGGGCCTGATTTCTTTCCCAGTTTCTACTCTCTAAGAGTACTGAGCCAGCTTTGGTGAATATTGTCTCTTTTAATATTCCCTTTCATATGAGCCTGGCTTTCCCAGATTAACATATTTCATTAAGAGCTCTCTCTTTCTTCATCAAAGGGTTTATGATGCAAAATATTCTTCTTAAAAACTAAGGATGTGGCTGGGGAGATGTCAGCGCCTTCTCCTATGTGGAATCCTTACTGAGAGAGGCCTGGGAGTTTACTTCCTCAGGATCCACGTTCATGGTAGAGGGGGCACAGCTTGGAGCAAAAGAGCATTTGTTTGCCAGCACCAGGGAAGCACACCCATTCCACATCTCTGGTTTCTTCCCCCTGCACCTTGCCTCTGAATGCCCCCCCTATGGCAATCTCCTCACAACACAGAGAAGGGGTTCCGTAGGTCTCAAAAGCAACTCATGACATCCAACACCAGCCACGTGCTGCTCCTGCAGAATGACATGCCGTAGTGGGCTGGCTCCCCTACACAGGGGACAGCCTAGGCCCCGGTCCAGCTTGCCTATGAGGCAGCCTGCTGGGCTTGGAAGGCCATCCTCAGACAACCCGCCCCTGCTTCTTGCTTGGCAAATGGGGGCAAAATGTGGTGTCTGCATTTTTAAATCCGCACAGCACCATCTGATAGATTTGTGTGGACGGTGCTATTTATCATTCAGCATTCATGTATTATTACTCTGTTGCCTGGGGCCTGGAGAAGCCAGCGTGAGCAGGATGGCTTAGAAAGGGCAGACTTGGTAATTTCCCTTGGAAAATTAACATGATGAGCAACACGGCGGAAAATCTGGCAAAGGAACTGGGAGGGGAGGGGAGCGCAGAGGCGGCCGGGGGGCAGGTACTGTGGTCTGGGGTAGGAGTGAGAGAGGAGGGGACTGGAGGCACCCGATGGGCATGCACGAAAGTCTGGATGGTGCCAGGCATTTCCACATGTCTGTATGCTCCTCAAGTCCTCACGATGCCCCTGACAAGGAAGTGTCACCATCTCCATTTTATAGATGAACAAGGTGGCCCACAACCTTAAGTATTTGCTAGAGATCAACTCAGGTCTTGGCTCTGAGGATGATTCTTAGCCTCTGGTCCACAGGTGCAAGGTCAGTGCTTAGCCACACACAGGCATGCACATCTACACTCCTCCCTTTTTTAAAAATCATCCTTCATCCCATGTTCCCATGCAGTACAGTGTGTCGCCTTTTTTAAAAAAGGAATTCAACAATGGTTGTGCTATTGCATATTGTTATCTTCAAATGGTTCACATTATCAGATATAGAGAGTGCTGTGTGATGGTTCTGAAAGTGTGTGTGTGTGCACAGGACTGTGTGCATGTGTGATTTTGTGTGTATAGTGTGTAGTACATGTTCTCACTCCATGTGTACTGCTTGGCCATGGGCAGCATTCTGTCTTGGCTTTCTTTTTCTTTCTCTACCACATGGCTGGTGCATGATTTTGGAAAAAGAAAAAGGTACTCAGTCCATGTGGCTGACTGACAGACACACATATGTCAGCATGCAAATCCCACGGGACTCAAAATTGCCACATGAGGTATTTGAGTTAGAACAGGAGAGAGACTTAACATTGAAGGCTCACTTGAGCTCCACGCTACCTGCTTCCTTGAGGCCGCCAAGCGATCCCACAAGGCAGGCATTCTGTTTCCACTTTACAGACAGAAGCTGTTCTCAGGCCTCCACCTGCCTCCGTGACAGCACTCTGTGGCACTCACAGGAGCACCATCCTGCGGAGGCCCCACCCACAGGGAACACAAGGGGTGGCCACCCTCTCAGGACTCTGGGTGCTGCGGCTTCTTTCCTAACGTGTGTCAGGCCCTTGGGCAGGGAGAGTCTCCAGATGAGCTGTCATCACCCCAACCTTCCCTGCCCATCTGTCCTGCAGGGAGCCCAGAGAGGTCAGGGGGAGTCATGTGAGAAGAGCTTCTTCCTCCCCAGCTGCCTCCCCTCTCCCATTGCCCTCTTCCCAGATGTATGGTAATCTTCACGGCACCCTGCTCAGCAACCCTCAGGACAACTTTCTACACATTAGCATGGTCTGTGATGGTGGTGGCGTGGCCAGTGGGGTGGCAGGGCATCATGGGGAAGGAGGGTGAGGACAGAGGCGGAGGGCGTGGATGATAACCCCAGCACCTGCTACTCACCTAGATGGGATCTGGGGGTGGGGCGGGGAGATGGAGCAGCCCCGCTGCCTGGGGCTGCTGGCCCTTCCTGCTTGCTCCTGGGTGGCTGTGCCAAAGCCCAGGATCTCTGACCTGCATGGACAGGTGCACTCAGCCTCGCTCCCCTGTAGCCTTTGCTTGTCACTTCTCCCCAGCTGCAGACTATGACAGCCTCTGTGTTTATCTCTCGGATATCACTTCCTCTACTCACATCCTCCTTTTTCCTAAGGTGCCATGTGTGGGGCTCACATCTCAATCTGGGAGCTGAGATGTTGCTACCGCAGCTTTCCTCCACAGAGGAAAAGCTCGCCCTGGGTGCCTCCCTCCCAACTGTGCCCCAGAGCACCTTTATAGCCTTAGTGCCCATGAACTGTGTCTGTGAGCCCTGCGCTGCACCACCACAGCTCTCTGTGATGCCCTGATCTTGCCTTGGCCCTGCCCATCTTTTCCTTCCAGCTGGTGGGCCATGTCTTTCAGTCCTCTAGATTCAGCTCAGTTCTGCTTCTGCTGGGGGCCAGGGAGATGCCTTTCCTGAGGACCCCTGCTGGCCACAGGCTCTCCTTTGTTCTCTTACACCCATGATAAAATCTCCTGGCTGAAGGCCACTAGACTGGAGGATTCTGAAGGCAAGACTCCTCTGTAGCAGCCTGTATCAGAGATGACCACACAGTGTCCTGGAAAAATGACTCCTTGAAGGAGTGTGTACACCTCAGAGATGAGAGGCTTTCCTGCACCCCACTTGCCTTCCTCAGCGCTACAAGCTCAGTATCCACAGGAGGGTAGCCCTGTGCATGATGTTGGGGCTATAGTGGGAAGCAGCACTTGACTGACCACAGTAGAACACAGATGGCCAGCTAAAACCTTGTGTTGTCTAAGTGGAAGAGGAAGGGCCTGGAAGATGAGGAGAGAAAGCTCAAACTGAGATGGGAGCGAAGAGCAGCAGATGAACTGGGGTTGGCAGGGAAGCTGCGAGGAGGGTTGAGTTCTCCAGATTCTCTACAGTGTGTTTTTAAATGGTTCTGAGAAGCTGATATAGGCTTGTGGTATTGAATGCAAAAGGTACACCAGGATCCAGAATGAGAAATGTTTCCTTCTTGCTTCTGCTAGAAGCTACACAGGCACCCTCTTGTGTCCTTTGATGGCCCTCTGTGCCACTCCTGCCACCTAACTGTGGGACCCATCGTGGTTTCCCAGTTACTTGGAGCCTAGCATTTCCTCTGCCCCTGGAAGAAGCCACTGATGTCCCACCCTATCAACCCTTGGTCTGCATGCTGGGTCCCCAGCCTGGCCAATGGCCCTCTTTTCAAAAGCAATGGATGCTTGTGGACTGGAGGGTGGGGGCATGTCTGTCTTAGACAGGTGCTTCTAGGGGCTGCCCCACCATAACAGCAAGGGCAGGGCAGGGTATATGATGCCAGGGGCCACAGCAGGCTGCGCTTTTGCCTCATGTCTGTTTCTACTTCATAGATGAAAGCTGTTCTCGCGGCCTCCGCTTGCCTCCAACGCAGCACTCTGTAGCGCTCACAGGAGTGGGACAGGCAGGTACTTTGGTGTGAGGCAGCCTCCTCACTCCGCACTCACCGGATTTGTTCTTGTACTCAATGTCGAAGCCCGTGATGATGCTGTTCCCATCGAATCTCTGGGTCCAGCGCAGGTTCATGCTCCGGGCCTTCACTTCCCTGATCTCCAGCTCTGGGGGGTCAGGGGGCTCTGGAATGTGGCCGGGAAGAGGACAGAAGTGAGAACAGCAGCAGGGAGCTTGGCCTCCTACTTAGCCCTGGGGTTGATGTCACCAGAGGTCTAACTGAGGACCCCAGTGCCCTGGGGTTAGGCCATGGTTGGGGCTGGAGGAGGCCAGTAGCCTGGCTGAGAGGCTGAGGAGCCCAGCTTGGTCTTTTGACTTTGCCTCTTCTTGGTCTGGGGATGGGCAAGAGGCACATGTCCTTTTGGCAGGGATTCCTCAGAGCCTCTGGGCTGCATCTCCCTGCATGCAGTGCTCCCCACTTCCCCAGGAGACTTTCCCCTTGCATATCTCCTCCCTGAGTCTGGGCCCAGGAGCCTTCTGAGCTCAGCAGTGCACTCTACAGGGGCTATAGGCATCACATGTAGTTGCTGTACATGGGGTGTCCTGTCTTCCCGCTCTCAGCCAGAGGGGTGTGGAGGGAGACTTTTCCCCATGAGGTTACCCTGCCATCCTCCATTGTGGTGTGAGTGATGCCCTTGTTTTTTGAGATGGATTTGGCTGTGAATTGCTGAGCCCTAGGGACGTGGGTTAAGAAGGAGGGGTGGGGAGCTGTACCTTGCACAGTGAGCTGGATCAAGCCCCGGTCCTCCCCGTAAGAGTTGATAGCATGGCAGCTGAAGAACACGGAGTCTCCACGGTCAGCTGGCTTCAGCTGGGAGGCAGTCAGCAGGGGTGAGCGAGGGGGCAGACAGGAGAGTCTTTTAGAGCCAATTAGCTGATGGGGGCCACCCAGGGGCATCAGCAAGACCATCTCAGTCTTGAGGAGGACCCACAGAGGACTTGGTCAAGGGCTTCTTTTCCTGGAGAGTCCCATGCATCTGGGGCCACATTCTCTGCTGTCTTATTATTTGGGATTTGATGTCAAAGTCAGGCCTGGCTCCAGGACCTGGCACCAGATTCCCACACAGGAAGGGGAGATGGAAGGGAGGGGCTAAAGGTTCCCAGGAGGGAGAATGGAGCCCATGGGTTCCAGAAAGGAAGGAGGGGTAGAAGAACCACAGTTGACTACCATGGGGCTGTCAGAAAGCTACAGTGAGAGTCTGAGTACAGGCTCCTGGGTGGAGGGGGAGACGAGTGGGACAGGTAAGTGCTTTGGTGTGAGGAAGGGGTCCCAGACTCTCCATGTCTTTTCTTCAGGTACATATGGAAGGTGCTGGGATTCCCCCCTCCCTCACAGTGTCTGCAGAACTTGGGGCTGGGTGCTCACCCTCAGTGTAGAGACAACCTCATCACCGTTGTCCTTGGTGGCAATGGCGTACCGCATGACTCTGTCAGGGTCGATGACTGTGTCGCCCTTCTCCCAGCGGATGATGATGGGCCGTTCTCCCCGGGCAGTGCAGTTCAGCTCCTTGGCCTGGCCCTTGATGGCGATGGTGGTGTTGGGGTGGGAGGTGATCATGGCTGGGACTGGGGAGGGGAGGAGGCCAGGGGACTGTGAGGGTCTCAGGGCCAGCCTGGGGGAGGCGCAGGTACTGCAGAAGCCCACCCTCAGCTGCCCCCTTGCTCGCCTGGGGCTGCGGCCTCCAGGCCTGGGCTTCCTACATTCCCCAGACCTCTCTGGTGACACCAGTCAACTTGGTTTCAGGATTATTTTTACATGCACAACATACATAGAATTAAAAAAAGGAAAGTGGTTATAATGAAATATCATTATGCAAACATTAAAAAGATTATAAAGCACACTTCGGATATTGTATATCGCATAGAAGGATGATGGAGAAATACAGTCAGTGTTTAAATTTAAAAATCTTACTGTAGGGAAAGACAAGCTGCCAAGAATGACAGAATATATGTGTTCAACGTGAGGGGGAATATTTGGAGGGGGATTAATGGTAATGTGTGTTTTACTGTAATAAATTAAAAATTGAAACATTCACTATAATTTTTCTTAATACGCCTTGTATGAGTACCTGCTTTTCTCTTTTTCTCTTTACGAGGTAGGATCTACTATATGTCTTATAATTACTGTGTCATTTTCCCCATGCTTTTGTTATAGTGATGGGCAACAATATTTGGAGATACCGCAGCAGATACGATTGGACCTGAAAGTATCTCTGGCCTTCTACCAGCGGTACAGTCACGCACACTGTAGCTGGTAAGATTTACAAAGGCTGGAAATACTGAATTTCAGTTAAGAGTTCTGCTCCAAATCTGGGTTCCACTTGGCAGAATGGTGAAGGCTTGTTGATTCCTATCTTGTTCTTTCAAACAAAATACTTCAAGAGACCCCCCTGGACAGAACCACTGCAATCAAAACCTTCCAGTAGGGCTAACAGGTCCCCCACCTCACCCCATACTGAGCTCTGACCCAAGGAAATCCCTGAGAGCCCTGGAAATCCCTCCTGCTGGCTGATAAGAAATAGGTCAGCCATGGGCCCCCTTCTCTGAGTTGAACACTTGGCCAGCAGCTGGGAGATGGGGAAAGAGAAAGATGGTGGGGGCCTCAGGGGAGTCCCCCCCTCTTCCTCTGTGCAACTCATCCCAGAGCTAGAGCATCTCAAGGCTGGGCTGGGAGGATGCACGTGACCATGAGTTAGGGTGCTTGCTAAAGGGACAGGAAAGATACATGCCTGCCCGGGCAGCCTGAACTCAAGGAACATCCGATGAGTTAGTTTTCCTGTGTGGGAGCAATATGCAAATTCCCTTTGGCTAGAAGCACTTGGGAAGTGTGTTCTATCCATCCTGTGAGCGTGTGTGTGCCTGGCCTTAAGCTGGCTTCTGGACTGGCAGGAGGCGTAAGGCCTCTGATATCAGGGAGAGCCACTTCAAGTGAGAACAGAGCACGAAGCAGTGGCTGCGATCTGTGGTGGTGACAACATGTTGGGAGAAGTATAGGTGCCCAGTGTGCGGCTACCACGTAATAAATGGGGAGGGCGCTGCCCTTGGCTGCAGGAATAGATGCACCCACCCCACCCGCCTTGGGGGAGAGCCCTGCCCACCCTGGGTTCTAACAAATTTGCTGAAGCTCACTTCTGCACAGCTTAGGAAATGACGCCAAAGGGGTCTGGGTCCTCTCCACGAATGGGGTTCTGATCCACCCCGCCCACCCCAGCACTGTCTCTGCTCCATTTCTCTGTTGGGCCCTCTCTCCTCTTTCCTTCCTAGTGCCCTCAAGCCTTCTCTCCCCTCCAGTTTTAAAGATCTGCTCAAACCTAGTTTTTCCTGCAAGCTCTCTAGGGACATCTGACTTCTACGGACAAATACACGAAGGAAGCCTTGGAACTGTGAAGGTGTGACCCAAGGCACTACTGGGTGGGGGAGGGGACATTAAAACAGCTGTAGAGGGATGAAGGGAGGCTTTTGGTGCCCTGAAGTCACACCACAGAGACAGTCACGTCCTCTGCTCTCTCGTCATTCTGGATTTGATGTGGAAGCCAGGCCTGGCCCCAGGCCCTTGCACCAGTGTCGCAGCACATTCCTCAGCCCCAGCTCATCAAATAATGAAGCAGATAAATTTTATAATGCACAACATTACACTAGGATATACAATAAAATGCGAAAGACAAATAACGAGGTGCAAGTTATAATGAAGAAAAAGCCTGCAGTCAGAGACATCGGAGTATGAATTATTGACTAAGGTTTTACACTCTCAAGGATGTGCGGAGGAATATTTTTCCATCAAAGATTTGCATAATTCACTCGTATAAACCTGGGTGGAATATAGAGTGAGATTCTACATCAACAAGTCGGGCCTTGCACTGCAGATGCCTCCATCTTTTACTGGAGGAATTGAAGGGCTGGGGGAAGGGCGGGGAAGAGGGCGGCTTGTGCTCTTCCATAATGAACCATCCAGGGGCTGAAGTCTGAACCCTTGCATGGGTTGGGCCAGGTGGGTGTCCTAGGTGGAGGGATCTCATTCCTGGGCTGTGTGTGTGTGTGTGTGTGTGTGTGTGTGTGTGTGTTCCTGTGTGTTTGCTCACCTGTGTGTGCGTGCATGTGTGTGCTTGTGTGTTTACGCATGTGTGTGAAAGGAGAACTCATGGCCATCCGAGCCTCAGCACAGGCCAGAATCTAGAAAAAGCAGTGCAGAAAGGAAGAGTCTTTCTCTGGTCAAAGGATTCCCAGCGTTGTGCCAGGCTGAGGCCCTTGCGGGCCATTTCTGTCTTTCTTGGTGGTTTGCAGTTACCCATCTAGAGATTGTGGAAGGTGTGGTGCTCATCTGGGCCAGATGCAGTCTGGGACCAGAAGCCAAAATGTGGCCAATAGGGTAGACAGCAGACCCCTTTGCCCCTCAGGCAAGCTGCATGCCTTTGAGCAGTACACAGCCTCTATATATCCATATGTGCTGCTTCTACCATAGGGAGTTTTCCACTCAGGGTTATTCAAAAAACATGTGGGTAGTCAGGGACATCAGGGTGCCCAGAGAGCCCAAGCCTCCAATCCTGTGTAATAACCATGCCTGGGGCCTCAGGCGAGCTCTGCCTACCCTCTCATGAGCAGGATGATGACCGCCAAGTGAGTGTCATGCCACACACCCAGTGGTCCCACTGGCCCCTCTGTGGAAATGAGGAGAGGTCAGAAGAGCCCACTTGTGGGGAAAAAAGAAGCTGCAGAGCTGGGCATCAGCAGGCCTGCCTCCCATCCTGTTACCACCAGCCATGTGGCTTTCTGCACCCCACAAAGCAGTTGTGAAGACAAGTAAGGGGGGCATATACATGCAAGACCTGGCAGGCAGGGCTCCTCAGGGACTCTGGGTCCATTCTCTACACTGCTGGTGGGAATATAAAGCAGTACAGCCATTGAGGGTGTCAGTGTGGAGATTCTACAAAAAACTAAAAGTAAAACTACCTTTTGACCCAGCTATCCTACTCCTTGGTGTAAGGCTAAAGAAATGAGAGGCAGCATACTGTAGAGGCACCAGGGGACTCGTGCTTGTCAGGACATAGCTCACAATAGCCAGCCATGGAGTTGGCCTAGGTGCCTGTCAACACGAATAGAGACGAGGTGGTGCGTGCACGCAGGTAGACCATTCAGCCACGAGGAGGAATGAAGTCATGTCATCGTTAGGCACATGGGTGGAACTGGAGATCATTATATTAAGCACAATGAGCCAAACCCAGAAAGACAAGGATCACAAGAGTCCCCCTAATTGCTTGAATCTAGAAAAAAGACAACGTTGCCGTGAAATAGAAGGGAGAATATCGCACAAGAAAAAAGGGGTCTGGGAGAGTCCCAGGGAGTAATAAGGGGATGGATCTGATCAAAGTGCGTTACATACAAGTACAAAAATGCCCAAATCAAACTCCATACACTATCTAATTTATAAGCACTAATAAAAAATATACATATTAGGAAAGAAGATCCTGGGTTCTGTTCCTGCTCCCAGGCTCTTGCGCCTCTCTCCTGTTCTAAGGAAAGCCTTGGCTAAATCCACCAAACCAAGTTATTGGCTTAAGATGTCACTTGCCAGAATATTCCACCGAGTCATAGAACCCTCCCTTGCACCGCAGAGTGCAGATAAAGACCTGCACCACTAAATATGTAGCCTCTGGCCATCTGTGGCTGCTGGGTACTTGAAAAGTGGCCTGTCCAACTGAAATGTGCTGCAAGTATAAAATATGCACCAGATTCCACATATAAAGGAAGGAAAGAGTGTTAAATATTTCAACGTGCTTTACATGGGTCCCATGTTAATATTTAGATATACTGACTTAAACTAAATATACTATTCCAATTAATCACATCTGTTTCCTTTCTACTTTTTTGCACATATGACAACCGGAAGATTTTTAAATTATGTGTGTGGATTCTGTCACATATAGGGAATAGGTGTAGATCTCCTATCTGGAAATTTCCTTTTACAAATAGAAAAACTGAGGCTGAACAGGGAAGCCACTTGCCCAAGGTCATTGTTAGCAAACAGCAATCTTGAAAAAATGGGAAGCTGGGCACAGTGGTGTGCGCCTGTAGTTCCAGCACTTGGGAGATGGAGGCATGAGGACCGCTTGATCCCAGGAATCTGAGACTATCTAGGTCATGTAGTGAGGACCTACCATAAAAGCAAAAATGAAAACAAAAAAGAAGAACAAGATAGGGGGTTGCAGTACCTGTGTGACACCTGAAGCTATTATACACTAATGGTGGATGACAAGACTGCAGTGGTAAACCTGTACAGCTCAGGCTCCTCAAGAGACACTGTGTCTTGTTCCAGGAACTCCACCCAACAACAGACATGACAAGGTGTAGTATGCCAGGAGGATGTGTGGAATTCAAGCCTCGCTGGAAACTGCTAATGTGTAACCTGCAGGGAGCGAGGGAGCATGGGCAACTGTGTATGAAATCACATGGGGCATTTGATGTAAACTTGACCGTTACATCAGGTCATGGGAAGGCAGAATTCCAGACATCCTGTTTGAGCTAAGGAGGAATTTTCTAGTACCTTCTGGAGTGCAAGAAAGTGGCCTCTGGGAAGCAGCAAGCTCCCTGGACCAGTGGACAACCAACGGCATCACAGGAAAGAACAAGACAAGCCCTAGATCTGGACTCTGTCTCTGGGTTCCTGAGGGTGTCTGGGTCTCAGAGGCAGCAAAGATGAGCTGGGAGACTGGTTCACTCCTCAGGGATCACATGACTCTGGCTCTTCACACAGGGTCTTCAGCCCCCCGTTGTGGGTGAGTCACAAGGGAACATTCTCTCTACTGCCTCACAGTCTTCCTGCTGAAATAACGAGCAATATCTTCTCTGCTACCCCAGCCTTGGCTCAGGCCCTGTCTGCCTCTGAGGACCTCAGTGCCCTCCTGTGCCCACCTCAGGGCCACAGCCCCCCTAAGAGCTGGACTGCTGGGCTTGGCTTGACCAGGTGGTCCCTCCTAGATGGAAGCCCGGGTGGCAGGCGCCTCCCCACCTACTCTCATCTTCCTCCCTCTCTTTGTTTCTTTCTTTGGACCACAAAGTCTCCCTGCTCCACTGAATAGCAGTGCAACAGAAGCTTGCTCTGCAGAGACTTGCTGGGATGAAGGGGGACCCCAAGAATTCCCTGGGGAGATGTTTACAGGTCTTGCAAGAGCACAGACCCCAAGGCATTCCTTCCTTCTCTCTCTCTCTCTCTCTCTCTCTCTCTCTCTCTCTCTCTC
>NDGN011557993.1:0-30081 GCA_002564285.1 Tympanoctomys barrerae | reverse complement strand
TCTCTCTCTCTCTCTCTCACACACACACACACACACACACACACACACACACACACACAGTGTCTATAATACATGCTCACAGCCACAGTCTTCCTTACAGCTCCTGATCTGTCACCTTTACTGTAAACCACAGGGCATCTCACACAGATGACCCATTTGTCAATTGCAAGTTGGTGGCCTGATAAGATTGTTTAATCCACCCCCACCCCCACTGCCCCAGCGCCAAGGTGCACACTCCCTCCACACCCATGCTCACCCTTCCACCGTCCATCCCTCATCAGCCCTTTACACAAATGAACCCATCAGGGCTGGACCCTGCTCCAAAGCCTGCTGTCTTTCTCGCCCAAGCCCTGCAGCTGCCCATCATGTCCGTGATGCTCCTGACGGAGCAGGCAATAAGCAGGAGGCCTTGGCCCCTTAGCTCAGCTTTGGTGCTTCTCCAAAACACCAGCCCTGAGAAACAAGTCTCATTATGCCCATTTTTCAAATGAAGAAACCAAAGCTTCAGGAAAGTGGTTCTTTCCCCTCCCAGCTGTGGCTGCAAGGCTCTGACTGCCTCTTGCCATCTGTCTGCCTGCCTGGCCCCTCTCTGGCTTTGGGAAATGGGATTTAGCTGTCACCAGACATCTGTGGCCTCCCTGTGTCAGGGCAGCTCAGCAGGCGAATTCTAAGGTGGTCAGTGGGCACTGCTGTTTAGGGGCCCAGGCAAGAGAGCTGGGGAGCTGGTGGCTGAGTCCTGGGTGGAAAATGCTGACAGTCATGAGGGCATTGCAGGGCTCGAATAGGACACAGACGCTTTAATGAGATACAGCCTCTCTGCTTCCTGCAATGTGATTCAATTAACAGCCAAGGAAACCGGATTTCTCTTTACAGAGAGACTCTGCAGACTTGAGAGCAGGGAGGAGCTGGGCATGGTGCTGTGTGACCCCATTTGGGTGGGCGTTCTCTGTGCCAGTCTTGATTTGAAGCAGGCCAGTCTCATTCAAAGCCCTGTCATTCAGTGCCTGGCACCTTGCATGGCCAAACTGGGGCAAACTCTGGAGAGGCCACCCAGTGCAGAAGCCTTCCTGGCCCAAGTCCTAGTATCCACATTGGCACCTGAGCAGCCTGCTTGGGGAGATAGCAGGCCTCACTCCAGGGCAGAGAAGAGCCTTGATGGGTCACTGGGACTCAGAGCCATGCCTGTTAGGCCTGCAGGGACCCCAGGACTCCTCTTCCTGGTTCCTGTGGGGTTTTATTGGCAGGCACCGTGCAGAGGGAGAGGCAGCGGGCTGGCGAGTACTCGCCCCTCCCTGTGCTCCCAGGGCCCTCTCAGGGCAGCAAGCCGAGGGGAGAGGAAATCAATTTCAGAAACAAGACAGTTGTCAGAATCCGATGTAACTGGTTCCTGTCTGTGAAATTACTCTCAGGCCGGCTCCTGTCACCCCTGAGGTCCTGCCTGGACCAGCTGCTATTTACATTTTAATTTGATGTGAGAGGCTGATAGATTTTTAAAAGACCATGAGACAGCTCTGCGGCCTCACTGCCCTCCCCAGCATCCACACACTTTCCCACCAGGCCCCAGGCTCGGACACAGAAGTCTAGGGTCCCCAGCCACTGCCTGGGGAGCACACACTCTGCTTCTTTGGGCCCTCCCTTGGTCCCCAGCCCCTTGCTTCCTCCGGGGCTCCGAGTCCTAAGCTGCCCTAGACCTACTCCTTTAATTTACAGAGCATGGTGCATCCTCCCAAGTGAACCTCTTTCTGTGAAGCAGGGGGCGCCTATGGGCTCTTACCCCAGCCATTTCCAATGAGGAAATGGAGCTCAGAGAGGTTAAGTTGCTTGTCCAAGGTCACCCAGCTGGTGCGCGATGCAAGGAGACCAAGCCCGAGTCCCTGGCAGCGCCCAGCTCCCTTTCCTTTGGTTTAGGCCCTCACTTCTCCCACCTGGCTGTTTTTCCTCCCCTGTTGTGAGGGCATTTGGGGCGGAGCCCAGGGGAGGCTGAAATGGGGGATTAGGGCCGGGTGGGTGGGGTCAGAGGCTGGGGCAGAGTAGGGGCGAAGAGCCAGGCTTCCTCTGTCTCCCTTCTCCCTTTGTTCCTCGGCGACCGTAGCTCAGCTGGTGTTTCTGACAGACCTCAAGTCACCAGGGAGGGAAGTTCAGCTATGAACACCCAAGGGACAGGAGCAGTGTGTGTGGGAAGCAGAATGCGGAAGAAGCGGGGAGAACGCTGCTGGCTGTGGGGGCTGGCAGGACACAAGGGAGCGTGCTCTCAGGCAGCTCCTGAGCAGCATCACAGTCCTGTCCCAACGCATAGTTGACTTTCTGGTGGGGCTCGCCTTGTGTCCAGCACTGGTCTGAGCTCTTGGGCATGCGCTGACTCGCACAAATCCTCACAAAACCTCTCTTTTGATTCCTGCTTGCAGCTAGAGAAACTGAGGCTTAGAGAAGCAAATAGCTGAAGGACAGAGCGGGGGGGGGGTCCTGCGCCTGGGCATCTGGGCTCTTACCCACTGCGTGACACAGGCCAGAGGACAGTAGAGAGTGCAGCAGGTACCTAGGAAGGGAGTGCCAGAGCGGAGCTCCTCTGAAGGGAGGGTGTGATACGGGGCAAGAGAGGGTTGGTCTGGGAATTGTGGGGCAAGGATGGGGCTGGACTGCTGTCCGAGGTGGGCTGTCTGGGAAGGGCCCAAGGGGTCCTGAGGCTGGGCTACAGGAGAGAGCCCGTGGCCATGCCAAAAGCTTTTACTGTCCAACCCACTCTATCAGAGGCTGTGATCAAGTTGGTCCGGGGTGGGTGTGGTCTTCTCTTACCTGCAGGAACCACCCCCAACCCCGGTGGTTCTCACATGTGGTCTAGGGGAAGAACTATGGGGTCACAACTCCTCTCCCTTGCGCTTAGTTCCTTTTCCTGCCCCACCCAGTGGACCCTGTTACCATAGGAAGAAGGGCAACAAGGCTGGGGTGTTCTCCACCATCCCCAGGGAAGGGACACTGCTTTCTCAAGAAGTCCTTCTAGAGGTCAAAAGGGAATCTCTCCAGGGGCCTCAGAATGTCTAGCTAAGACAGATGGGGATACTGAGATGTGTCCCTGGGTGCCTCTTTTGTCCCCTGGAAGAGGCTTTCCCTGAGAGCTGTGCTCTGAGGGCTGAGAGCTCTGTGCACTCCTAGTGGGCCCCTCTGTGTATTGGGAAGGGTCTTACACAGCCAGGAGAGGTATGCAGCCCCCGTGCAGCCCAGCCCACTCCCTCTCTCCCAAAGGCTTGTGTCTGCTCCTTGTTAACAAGCTCCCGACAAGAAGCAGCCCCATGTGGCACTGTGAGATAAGCCGCCACAAAGGGGCATTGTTGGCATGTGGGGTGGCAGCAGCTCTGCTGAGGTTTGGTGGCAGCAGCTCTGGGCTTCCCCTGGGACAGGCGGAGGGGTGCAGGGTTCAGTCTGGTGCCTACCTTGTTTTTCCCTTCTTAAAGAGCTAGGGCTGTGGCATTGTTAATTTGATTGCACCCACTTGGGCTTCTTGTCTCCCCTGATTAGCCCAGCTCTACCTGAAGCATGAGATTAATTCAGATTGCATGGAAGCAGCCAGCCTTGCCTCTGAGAGCCAGTGAGGAGGCGTTCACAGAGCTGGGGGCCCCTGGGACCCTCCCTATCCACTGCCCTGGTACACGGGGATCAGAACTGGCTGTACCACTGCGTGTGTGGAGGAGTCTAGGGTGGACTGTCCCTGACAATGGCTGCACCTTGGAGGCTGGGACTGCACACCTGCTTCTGCTGCCTCAGACTTGCCAGGGCTTACTTACTTTGGTTAGCTAGAAGATAGGATTGGTCACTTCCTCTTGGCTGCTTGCCAATGAGAACAAGCAGTGGAGGGGCAGAGCTCTCCAATGGAGGGGACCTGCCCCCTCTTC
Organism: Tympanoctomys barrerae; assembly: GCA_002564285.1. Taxonomy (NCBI): domain Eukaryota; kingdom Metazoa; phylum Chordata; class Mammalia; order Rodentia; family Octodontidae; genus Tympanoctomys; species Tympanoctomys barrerae. The sequence continues at coordinate 26,194 of NDGN011557993.1, read as the reverse complement.
CCCAAGGAGCCTCTGGTCCTCTATCTGCTTGAGAAGTGTGGAAAGATGATAGCAATAGCTGGCCTTTACTGAATGCTTACCATGTGCCTGTACTAGGGTCAACGTTTTCCATGAATTCACTCATTAAGTTCTCTTCCTCCCCACAGTCCTAGCATGCAAGCACATTTAGAGATGAGAGATGTGACTCAGGTCACCAGAATCTCTTCAGAGACTACACAGATCTGCCACTGGACCTCAAAAGCAGCCAGAGGCAATCTAGCCTAAAGAACGGGCGTGGCCAGGTGTGCACTGTGGAGGTCAGTCTACCAGCTAGATTTGGCCCAAAGCCCCACTTGTAGATCCCTGCTGGAGTTGAGCACAAGGGATGGGGTGGGCTTACAGACTCTTGTTCTAGAAGGAGCTTTTGTTTAGAAAACTACTTGCATTTGGGGGGAATGATTGGCTGAAGTCAGGAGGAAGAGCATTTTACCCAATTCTGAAAGGTCGGAGCTCCCAGTAGCAGATCAGTTGGCTTAGATTGTGCTGGGTGAACTGTGTCCTCCAGAAAGGTAGCTGTGATTGTGAACTTATCTGGAAATAGGCTCTCTGCAGACATCATCTAGAGGTAAGGTAAGGTCATTCTGGAATGGCTAAGGACTGGCATCCTAGTGTGAAGAGGAGAGACACACAGGGGACTGAGGGGGTGAGTTGCACAGGTGGTGATGGGGGTGGATGCTGGCGGGATGGATCCACTATCCAAGGAAGGCCAAGGAGTGCTGACAGCTACTGAAGAAGGCAGTGCCCTCCTCTGACACCTTTGCTGGCACCTTTGGTGTCAGACTCTGTGTTCTGGAAATGGGAGAGACTAAGTCTGGGGTGTTTAAAACTCCCTAGTTCATAGTGTTTGTTACAGAGGTAACTGACCCAAACACTTGGCACATGGTGAGAAGTTCTCTGTACAGGACCTGGGCAGCTGGAGCTTTTGCTTCACCAATTCAGTGGGGACTTACAGTGCCAGTGTGTGGGGGCTTTGTTCTCCTTGGTGTATGGGGAGCTCATTCTATGTTGGTACAAGGGAGGCAGTGCAGGAGACCCCAGCCATCCCATCCCCTATACCCCCTGACCTGGCACAGGGATAGGCACAGAGCAGGTGCTCAGTAGCTGTGTGTGGAATAGGAACAGCATGTGGCCAAGCAGGACATTGACAGACACAGGGAGGAGAAGACTTTCTCTAGGATCACAGTTCTGCTGTGTCTCAAGTTTCTATAGGTCCAAGAGACCCAGAGGCTGGGTAGGGTTAGGATAATGATTTGGGGTTCTGGGAGAATTTGTACTTAAGCCACCAGTCCCATTGCTTTCTGACTCAGGGCAGGGTACGACACCTGCCAGCTGCACAGTGATTCACGAGTCGCCTTGGGTATGGCTGAGGGTCATGTGGTCTAGCTCCCGGCTCCAAGTGGCAATGCTGGCAGTGTCAGTCGTGCCCTCAGGGCACAATCACCTCTCTTTGTACCAGCACCCGTGCACTCTCTCCATTCCCACCTCTGCAGCTGCTGCAGGAGGCATTGCTTCCCTCCTTGCCCAGCCTCAAGCTCTTGACTCTCCTGGCTTTTTCTGTGCATTCCACCAAGACCTGATACTTGGCCCTGAAGAACCTCTCTTTCTCTCTGATCCCTGCTCCGGACTCTGGTGTCCTGCCCCTCCTCACGTACATTGTGGCAGACTGCAGGAATGCTCTTCCTATCCACTCTCAGCCTCGAATCCCCAGCTGCCACCCCTCTAGTCAGGTGCCCTCTGCACACTCCCATGCAGGCTTCCTGCCCCAGCACCTTTGATCATCCTGCTCCTTCCTCCAGGAGGCCTCCTTTCTCTCTATGCCTGCTCAAGCCCTGCCTATTGCTTAAGGATCAACTCAAGCTCCACTCCATCAGGAAGCCCAGTCTCTCCCTGTCTGTCCACTCTTGTTCCTTTCCTAGCCTAACCTTCACAACCACATTGATGCAATCGTACATTAACATGGGATCTTGCCTATTTTTCCTGAAAGTTAGTTCCAACATCCTAACTTGTCTGTAAATTCCTGGAGGGCAGGGGTGGTGATTTAATCTTGATTTTCTCTTTCAGACTGCTATGGTTTGGCTATAGTTTCAAAAGGTCCATGTGTTTGAATTTGACCTCCTTTGTGAGATATGAAAAGGGTGAAATATTAATCTGACTATGATGTGGGCCTTTGGGAGGTGATTAGGAGAAGGGCACCAGGATAGAGGCCCCATGATTGAACTCTGGTGGCTTGGTAAGAGAAAAAAGCAACCACAGTGTGTGTGTGTTTGTGTGTGTGTGTGTGTTTGTGTGCACGTGCATACATGTGCACACACACATACTCCTTGTCTCACTATGTAATATTCTTCCTTGCATTGTGACGCTGCCAGTAGGACAGACACTGGGCCTCTAAATCCATGAGCCAAAATAAAGTTAATTTTCTTTACAGTGTACCCAGTCCATAGTATTATTAGCAACAGGAAAAAGATGAATACCTAGGTAGTGACACCGTGCCGGGCCTGGGGCTACTTAAGAAGTAGATGGTTGTTGCTTGGCTGCTGCATCAATTTATTCTGCCCCTGCCCTTTAGAGGGGCTTCAGTTATCACTGGGGGTGCAGCTCGAGGCACTGCTTATCCCCCTGCCTGCTTGCATTTTTGTGTCTACTAAATCAAGCCACCTGCAATCATCTTGGCTCTTGGGCTGGTGCATAAGGACTAGCACCTTTGCCTTGGCTGACACGTGGGATGGCCATGATTCTGTCCTTGATATCTTGGAGTCCAAGAACTCTTCTGTGCTGTAGTTTCTGAATATGGGACTATAGAGGGAACAGTGATGGTGTGGTGCTTTATGCAACCATTATCAAAGCATCTGTGGAAAGAAGGGCTTTGTTGAGACTGCTGGAGACAGACACTTTAAATTGGAAGTGCAGGCCATATGGGCAGGGTCATTCCTCCTGCGCCTTCAAGAAAATCCCCCTGCCTGCTGGGGGCTCCAATGCTATGGTGTTGTGAGGGTAGGGGATGAGGGTAGGAGGATTTCAAATGGAGACTGTCATGGTCTACCTTGAAACCTTGGTGCCAGTATTCCCTTTGGGGATAGATTTGGGATGTGATGTGATGTGACATTGCTCCAAAAGCACTGTTGGTGTCATGGGGTCACTAAGGTCTGCCTTGTTTTCTTGGTTCATACTCATCTTCATCTTTTCTAGGATACCCTAAAACATTAGGGTTACAGTATCTGAAAGCCAGGTCCTGTAACTGGAAGCAGATGCCTTGGGATCTCCATTGGCTCAATAGAATGTGATAAACTTGTAGGACACTATTAATGCTTAAAGGATGAAGGAAAGTTCCAGAGGGATGGTGGGGCAGGGGTCTCAGTCACCCAGCTCTAAGGGAGGGATGGTGAATCTGCTGAACAGAGGAGCCCTCAGTTCTAGGGATTGTGAATGACAAGCCCTAGTCTATGTAGGGCATAGTGGGCAGCAATTTCGTGAGAACCAGAATCCCTACTTTCTGATTTAGACTTTTTTTGGCCTCTTGTTGAGCTACTTATTTTGGCCTCCCTGACCTTCCAGAGGGTGAGAGAGCCTGGGGGTGCTGTAGACCCCTCAGCCAGGTCTCCAGCATGTTTGCAACTCCTTGTTCTTCCACTAAGGAAGCCGCAGTGGAGAGCCTGCCCGGGGAGAGGGTGTGTCTGGCCTCTCTTCTCCCCTCTGTTGGATGAAGCAGGAGACAAAGTGTTGCTCCTTACTCTATAAAGTCTGAAAATCAATAGGGCCTAAGAGCCAGCTGGATAATCATCACCATGGAAATGATTACAGTGACTCACTCCTCCATCCTCTCTCTCTCTCTCTCTCTCTCTCTCTTTCTCTCTCTCTCTCTAATGACTGGAGAAGCCAGCCCCCACCTGCAAAGTGGACCTCTGGCTTGGCATAGGACAGGGAAGGGATTTCTTAGCCACTCTGAGACTGTGTAGGTGACTGTCACCTGCAAGGAAAGAGCAGGCAGCAGTCTCCAGGTTCCACAGCTGTGGCAGGGCCAGCCTGATCCATTTTCCAAGCCAGCCTCTGAGCCCCACTCACCACTCGGCTTTCCTGGCTCTTTTCTGACTGTTCAACTGTTCACAGTTCTGGCAGTGGATCTGCACCTTCACTTCTCACCGAACTGGGGAGTTCATAAAGTTCAAAACAGGAGCTGAGGAAGTGACCTGTGACAGCAGCTGTGGTTCAACCAGGCCCGTGGGTTGAGGGGCCAGTTACCAGTCATGGACAGCCAAAGTGAACAGAGGCCTGTGCTGAACAGGGGGCCAAGAATGAGAATTCCCACCTCAGACAGGGCCAGGGTCAGGAGAGGGGAAGGAGCAGCCGCAGGGTAAGACCAGCCACAGCCTCCAATGAGCTTCTTTTTGGTGAGGAGACAGGACTTGCTACCAGGTCCTTGCCTGACCTTCTGTGTCTCAGTTTAACATCTGTTGAGAGGGGCATTGTGTGGGCCAACATTGGTATCTGTGTGTCTCGACGTCATTGATGTGCCTTGCAAGTTGCCCCTCTCAGGCTGAAGATTCATCTGGTGGCTCAGCATATCAGAGGAAGAAAGATTGTGGAGCAGGCCTTGGGAGCCTAGGAAGAAAGCTCAGGGATTTGGGCATGGGGTTCTTGGGTACCTATAGTGTGGTCAGGAGAGAGATCTGCAGGCTCTGGGCTGCCATCCCTTTGGTGCATGAACGCTCAATCTGCCCTGTGGGGCAAGGGGTCCCAGTCACCCAGCTCTAAGGGAGGCGATGCCTCTGTCTGACAAGGAGGGATTTCTACTGGGAAAATATGAATTAGGACCATCTCGGGTTACCAGACTCACAGTCACATTTTCTAAGGTTTCACATCTCTGACCTTAGTATCTATAGTCAACCAAAGCAGGTAACCAAGCATGCTCTGGGCCAAGGCTTCCTTTCACAGCGCGGGATTCCTCTATTCCTCATCCTCAGTAGAGTTGGCCCCATCGACTCCCTCCTGACATCCTGTGACTCTGCAGGGGTATGTGCTGGCTGAGGACTCTTGGATCTCCCTTAATTGGTCTGACATTTCACTAAACAAACAAATCAAACTCAAACCAAACACAGAGCCATTATGGATTAATTGGCCATGGGCTTTGTCTGAGGCCCAATCACTGGAGCCTTCATGAAGGTGGAGCGAGTCCGGGAACAATAAGAGACCGTGTCTAATAAGGTAACCTGTGGTTGAGGGGCCAGCAAAGTCCCTGCAGCCACAGCCGCGTGGTGGCAGTGTCAAAACACAGCCGGTCTCCTTTGTACCTGCCTCTCACTGAAGAGTTCTCTTTGAAGATGCTTTATTTTTCTCCCTTGTGTCAGCTGGAGGAGGAGCTGCCTCCTCTTTTTGGTCATTATCTCTTTTTAAATATATTTTAAAAAGGAGATGAAAGGCAGCTCTGTGGATGTGGTTATTTTCTTTTGTTAATTACATTTATTTTCAACCAAATTCTGGAAGGCAGTCTGGGGCCCTGAAAAAAGCACAAATTCTGCTGGAATCATGATTTGTCTGAGCTGGGAGGGGTCTTCGGGTTACCTAGTGATAAGGTTTTGTTTCATGCCGCTTAAGGTATAATAAGGAAAGCAAGGCTCAGAGGAGGGAAGGGACACTCTCAGACACTTGTAGGAGTGGTCAGAGGCAGGACCAGGGACAAGACTTTGGACTCTCAGTTTGTGCTTCTTCTACAAGACCATGAGCCCATACGTGTTCTGCTAGGGCAAAAGTACCCAATGACCTTGTTTAATATGCTAAGTTCTCTGAGATGTAGTTACTGCCTGCCAACCTCATAGGCAAAGCACAGGGAGAGTTTAAAAAGCTGTCAGGTGTAGTGAAGGGTGGGGTGGGGCCAGGCAAGATGTTTAGGTACTCAGGGGCTTGGTTCACTGCAAGACTTGGGTTGGGAGGATTAGGTAGAGCTAGTTGGGCCTGGTCCACTGCCATCAAGGATGTCCTAGTACTTGGAAGACTACTTGTCCAGTCTAACAAACCCCTAGCTTTCCAGGGCCCTATCATGGTTAATTTTAGGCATCAGCTTGACTGGATTAAAGAACATGTAGAGAACTGGCAGAACATTATTTCTGGTGTCTGTGAGGGTGTTTGCAGAGGAGATTGGCATGTGAGTTGGTGGACTGAGTTGGAGAAGATTCACTCTCAATGTGGGCACCGTCCAATCAGCTGGGGACCCACACAGCATGAACAAGGCAGGAGGAAGTGATTTCCCACTTCTTGCCTAGGCCTGAGACATTCTTCTCTTGCCCTTGGACATCAGGGCTCTGGACTCTCTGGCTTGTGGACTCTAGACCTTATACCAGGGACTCTCTTGGTTCTCAAGCCTTTGGCCATGGACTGAAGGTCATACCACCTTCTTCCCTGTTCCGAGCCCTGTGGTCTTGGGCCGAGTTGGGCTATGAGCATAACCTAGCAGATTGTTAGCTATGGGGCTTGCCCATCTCCATAACTGCATGAGCTATTTCCTCTAACCATTTCCCCTAATCTCCTGTAATCCACCCTCCTGTCCACCCTTCCTATTTGTCTACTTATGTCCTGTGGAATCTGTCCCTCTGGAGAACTCTGCCTAATACAGGCCCCTATGGGGCTTCTGCATGGCAGTTCCTCAAGAACTGGAGCAAGACCCCTACTCTTCTGGAACTCGGGATTAGATCCTGGCATTAAGACTCAGATCAACATAGGAGGACCACACTGAGCTCTCGGAGCTCACAGATCTCATATTGCATTCTCCCTGCATGTCCCCCCTCACCCTCTGCTAGGCACCCTGAGATCTCACCTCACTGTAGCATTCTCAGACCTCCCTGCCCCCACGAGCTCGCTCATGCTGTCTCCTCGTGTCTGCAGCACCGTGACCCTTCTCCCCTTCGGCTCTTGTCAGAACCTTTCTCACCTTTCAAGCCCTACTTAGAGACTATGGCTTTGTGGGGCTTTTCCTGACCCTCCCTTACTCTCTGCCAGTGTAAAATTGATGACTCCTTCTCTGATTCTTTTGAAATCACCTTGTTTGCAGCCTTTTAAAGCACTTATTGTTTTGTGCATTATTGCTGTTTTGAGTACATGTTTATTTCCTTTTCATGATTCTAAATTCTCTGACAACAGCAACTCTGTCTTACCTATCAGTAGCCTTTCAGCCCTGAAAACCAACAATCGCCAACAATTATTGAATGTGTGTTCTGTGCCAAGCACTCTCGTACTTGCTGTAGGTACATGATCTCTTTTAAATGCTACCAATGAATAAAAAGTACAGATGCTCCTTGACTTTTGATGGGGTTACATTTTGATAAACCCATCATAAGCTTAAAATCTCTTGAATTGAAAATGCTCAGAACGTACCCAACCTAGTGAGCACCTAGGCTAGCAGCACAATGTATTGCTGAGTGCCGATCGTTCATTTTTGTCATCTCGGAGCTCGTGGCCACTGCCTGGCATCAAGAGCGAGTGTTAGCCCTTATACCATCAGCCCAGGAAATGATCAAAGTTCAAATTTCAAAGCACAGTGTCTACTGAACGTATGTTGCTTTTGGACCATTGTGAAGTTGAAGCTTGCTAAGTTGGGGATGGTCTGTGTTGTAGTTCCAAACTTACAAAGACACTGGGGATTACAGAGCTTGTTGTCCTAGATGTCAAGCTATCAAGTGGCATAGCTGAGATTTGAACTCTAGTCTCTTTGTTCTATTCCCTGGACTTATTCAGTGAGTGTTCAGTTCTTGCTGGAAGCTGTGGGGTGGGGGTGGCTATGCTCCTCAACAGAGGCCAACTACAAATGTCCAGCTTGGCCCTTGAAGCCTTTTATTGATGCTCTATTCCCTTTGATATGTTGACTCTGTTTTCTTAGGTATAGTGGGAGGTGAAGGTCAGCTTGCCTTCTGAAAGCTCGAGAAAGTGTGACGCCCAGCAAGATGGAGCTATCTCAGGTCAAACACGTCCTGAGTGTGTGGAGGCACTGGGGCAAGCCTTGAAAAACTTCAAGGGGCAGGTCTTTCTGGGTGGCTCTGCAAGTTGGCCACAGGGAGTATTGGTGGGTGTCTGCAGTAGACTAGAGGAGGCCAGGAATAGCTTCCTCCAGCAAGCCCACTGGTGACACATGTGTCCAGACCCTGAAGGTCCCACTACCTGTGTCCTTGAAGAGGGGGAATAGGAGAGAATGGAGGGAGAATGAAGGAAGTGAAAGACAGAGCAGGACCAAGGTGGGGGGCAGAAAGAGGGCAAAGAACATAGCAGGAGAGAGGACATGAGGGAGGTGGCTGGGGGTGGGCTGTCTGGGTCAAGGTGGGCCGATGCCCGAGTAGGGGCAGCAGGTAAACAGAAGTTCCAGAAGGGCAGGCATGCCAAGGCCCCACTGCAGGGCCACTGGGACGGAGGCACCGCCTCAGCCAGCCCTCCACCTCTGAGACCCTTGTCCCTGCATCCTCCACTCCTGTGGGTGCTAGGGTGGATGAGCCCTCGAGGGTGGCTGAGACAAATCTCTGGGGAGAAGTAGGGGGCAGGGATGGGAGCCCCCATGTCCAAGGGTGGGTATGAGAAAGAGGGTGAAAGAAGAACCAGAGGCTGTGAGCGACACAGGGACATGCGGGCCTGCTGGGGAGGCAGGTGAACAGGGAAAGTGACCTGGAGGTGTTCGTGAGGGGTCAGATGTAAGAAGGGAGCACTTGTGTGCCCAGCTGGGGAGGGAGGAAGCAGAGGAGGGTGACAAGACAAATGAAAGTGGGCAAAGGATGGCAGGAAGGGACACACAGAGGTCTAGATTCTGCCCGACTGATTAGCGCTGTAGGAAACTCCCACCATTCATTGCCTGGGGGTGGGCAGGATTAACGTGTGTGTGTGTGTGTGTGTGTGTGTGTGTGTGATTTTGTATTGTGCATGCTCACTGGCAGCTCTGGATCTATAGACTGAGCTTTCTCCAATACCTCACTGGTTTCTTGCTGCTACCTGGGCTGGCAGTGAGTGGGCCATAGAAGAAATGCCACCCCCAGGGGCAAAGTGATTTGCATAGACCCCCCAAGCACCAGGAGCACTGTGATAGAGTTGAGTGTCCCCAACATGCCTGTGTCTCCCTGGGAAACCCTCCTGCTTGTGCCATAGACCGACAGTCACAAATCTTATATGGAATCCTTTAACTTAAAAGAAAAACAGCCATGACCAAAAAACAAAACAAAACAAAACAAAACAAAACAAAACAAAACAAAACAAAAAAACCTCAGAGCCCAGTTCACTAGGGCTCATCCAGCTGACAGTGTAAAGATAAGGATCAAATACCTAAGATGTTCCAGAGGTGCCTACTCTCCCTTTCGCCTCTTGAAGGCAGAATTAGCAAAGTTCTCCCTGGCTGGGGCATGTAGATTGATTGCCTGGTTTTATTAAGGACAAAGTGCTTTTTGATAGTGTGAGAGAAGCGGCTCCCCAGGGCGGGGATTCCGGCTTGAAGCTCCCTGGGCATCGATCGCCTCGCTGGGCTTCCCTGTCTTGTGCGGAGCAGAATACGGGCATGGGCAAGCAGTACCGGAGCTGTGACGGTTGGGGGAGGGATCCGGGGAGGTGTGGGGCAGACCACACGTGATGGGCTGTCCCTTGGCAGCTTCTTCCCTGAGCCCCTGGGGAGGACTGCTGTGCAAAGAGTGACCGCTGACCGCTGAATGTGCTGGCCAGACACCATACTGGCCACCTTATGTGTATCATGGGACCTGTACTCGACATGAAACAGAGCCCTACTGCAGTGCAACTCCCTTTAGATCAGCACAGCGAGATGCCAGGGGCCAAGTACCTCCGCTGGAGGCCCAGGTTAAGTGAGTCCTGGCCCCGTGTGCACTCTCATGGACCTGATGCTAAAACTCAGGCCCTCTGCTCTGCCTTCCAAGGCCCAGTGTCTATTTCCTGACAAGGGACCTGAGGGATACTGTCCTTCCACCATGATTCTCAGGGACTCACTGTTCAGCCCCCTTCTGAGTATTCAGGGATAGGCTCTCCCACAGGAATGACCACTGTGATTTTGAAATGAATTGGGATGGCAAATAACCAATGGCCTTGCCAGGTCCCTAAAGCCAGCTTTGGGCTGGGGATTAAAGCCAGAGGTGGAGGATCACGTTATAAGAGCTGTGTTCCTCTAGCTTTTAAACAACATGTCCCATTCTTATCACCAGTTTCTGTGATGCATGTAACAGTTTGGTGAGGTGTGTGCTGGGGGGAAGCTGCAATGAGGACACTGGAGCACAGAGAGGTGAAGGGGCTCGTTCAAGGTCACACACCAGGCAGGCTTGGCATGGGACCCAGTTTTCTAACTCCAGGCTTGTCTCCTGCACTATACATGCAACATCTTTTCTCCTAAGCCACAAACAGGTTGTACACAGCAGGTATACATTAAGAACTAGAAGCAAGTTCTTTGAGATGAAAATTCATATTGATTGCCAGTTTATAGATCAAAGTAACTGAGGTGGTGTTCCTGTTTTGGTACACGAACTTGCCAGGGCTGGAGTGGGTGCTGTCTGGGGTGGGGTCCTTGTTTTAGATGAGAGCTCCCCTAAATGCCCCCTGGGAGGGTCCCCTGCACATCTGGGAACAGGGAATCCCTCCGGCCTCCTCTCCATAGATGGGGCAGTGCAGACCCTGGGTGCAGGGAGGGAGCGTGCAGAGATGGGGTCAAGGTATGGGGGGCACGGGGACAGTACTCACTCTTGACCGTGAGGAACATGGACTTGCTGATGTCGGTGCCCACTCCGTTGCTGGCCTGGCAGAGGTAGTAACCGATGTCCTCCTCTAGGACGTGGCGGATCAGCAGGGAGCTGTTGGGCAGGATCTGGATGCGGCCGGTGAGGGGCACTGGGTGGTACTGCTGGGGGTTCCCGCTCCCTGTGAAGAGGCAGAGGTTAGAAGAGATGGGGTGTGTCTGGGGGAGTGGGCTTGGGTTGGAAACAGGGCCTTGGCAGTGAGTCTGACGCCTTCTTCATGCCCACTGAGGGTCATTTTTGTAGTGGAGTTGTACCATCCTGGGGTGGTAGAGCCACACAGTCCCTGCTGGGCAACAGGACAGACCCTCAAAGAGGTCTGGCCCTGCCCTGGCTCTGTGACAAGGGGATGGAGTGGGTACAGGGCCTCAGTACAATACCCACTTGGCTCTGAGCTTCCTTGGGGTGAATTCCTCAGAAAGAAGAAAGAATTGGCAGATGGCAGTGGCCTGGTCTTAGGTAGACCTGGGAAGAAGGCCAGCCATTGTGGGGCAGGGGCTTGGGGAACCCCCTCCTCCTCCCTAGTGTCAGCTGTGGACAAAGTCGATGATACTGGGTTTGGTCAGATACTGAATGAGTTCTTGGGATTAAGCTGGGCTCTAAGAAGAACCATAATCCCAGGACAGGGAGACTGGTGAGAAGCTGCCTTAGGCATTGAGATTCTGGGGTACCAGGATGGGCAGGGCTTGGTGGGAAAAGTCAGTGTGCACTGTTTTAGGGCTGAAAGGGAAGAGGGTCAAGCCCATGGTGACAAGAGGAAATGTGGAGCCAGCATGAGGCTGTCCCGGGTCCACAGACCCTGTCTGAAGATGGTTTCCACATTACGTGTAGCAAGGGGGCCCCAAAAGCTCAGAACCTATAATGCTGCCCAGGGTTAGTGGGTTGGAAGTGGAGAACAGGCCCACATCCCGTCAGAGCATCCCGGCCCCTCCCCTCCCCTCCCTTCCTGGAGCTGCTGGCTGAGCCAGGACTCACCCTTGGCATGCTTCCACATGACCTTGGGTGGGGGGTAGCCGTCCACCGAGCAGTTAAGCACGCCAGCCTTGCCATAGATGCCATCCTGGTTGTTGGGCTGCACCACAAACCGAGGGGGCACTACCGGAAGAGGAAAGGTAGTGAAAAACATGTGGGTGTTTTACAGGTCTCCTAGGGCTCAGGCACCTTCCACATGGTGTCAGCCCTTCCCAGATCACCATAGAGCTGGAAGGGGACAGTTTCTGAAACCCAAGATGCAAACAATGAAATGGGAGGTAGGGGGTCTTGAGCTCCAATTCTGCTTTCACTGATAATGGACTAATGGAGAAAGCCTCTCTACTCTGGGCCTCAGTTTCCTGCCCTGGGAACTGAAAAGCTTGGACTTTTCAGTGCTCCATCTTTAAAAGCCCTGCTGTAGGCATGGCCCATGACACTGAGATTCTAAAAGGAGCTCTAGAGCAGTGGCTGTGTGGCTCCCCCCACCGTGGCTGCCCTGACCCACTTACCGCGCACGATGAGCTGGCGCTCCCTGCTCACGGTGGCTGCAGCATTGCTGGCGATGCAGGTGTAGTTGCCGTTGTGCTTGAGGGAGACGCTGGAGATCTGCAGGGAGCTCATGAACTCCTTGCTCTCGATGGTCACGCCTGAGCCTGAGATGATCACCTGTCCATCCTTCCTCCAGGTGATGCGGATGGGCATGTCCCCCGAAGACACCACGCAGGGGATGTAGAGCAGCTGGCCAATGGAGGCGGGTGGGAACTCGAAGGGCTGGATGAGAGGGGGCACTGCAGGGGCGGGGCAGGGCAGGTGGTCAGGCCCCATTTGCCTGGGTCTGGCCAGCTGTCTCGCTTGGGCTTGGGGCTGCCCAGCATTGGGGTTGGCCTTGAATCGAGCTCCCCTTGTTCACACAGGCCCTCCCTCCCGGGAATACTAGGGAGCTCTGCCTTTAGGCCTGGCCACTACCCCTCCTGGACTTGGACCCACTGTCTCTGTCTAGGGCCTTGACCCACTTGTATTAGGCCTGATCTTCAGATTTATCCTTGAATTTGCCTGTTGGGCTTCTTGACCCCCATCTGCCTGCTGACCCATTGCTGAGCTCGTCTATATTCTCATCTCAGCCGAGTATCTCAGAGCCCTCTAGGAGTTGCACGGATAGAGGTGAGATGGGCAGGTGCCAGGCAAGAGGGCCCGTGCCCAGACTTCCGCCATAGACTCCCTCCTGGCTGTTTGCCTAAAACCAACATGCTGTACTCTCCTCTCCTCCCACCAGCCATCAGACATTAGGACATGTGAGCAGAAGTATATGTCAGGGGTTGTTTCCATTGCTTTATATATATATTTTATCTCGCTGAATACACCTAACAAAAATATGATGTGAGCTTAATTTTACAGATGAAAACACAGAGGCCCAACACCAAAAAGTAATTTCCCAGGTGAGCCTGCTCACTGCAAGTGACACAGGTTTTGAACCGGTCTGTCTGCTCCCTGAAGCCGAGCTCATGCTGCTTGACTATGTCTCTGAGCAAGTCCCAAACATGCTGAGACCAGAAACCCTTTTGTCTCGTAAGTGAACTCCTTGGGTGGTGGGAAAGAGCAGAGGAACCCATGTAGTTTTGGAGATAGCCTCACGGTTAGACTGCTTGTGCAAAGCTCTGTGCGCTTGCTTCCCTCCCTCACCACCCACGTCTCTGCCCCTGAGGGGGCTGTCTGCAGCCGGAGCACTCTGAGATGGATCCTCCTTTCTCAGCTCTGGCTAGAGCATCAGACATTATCTTTATGATAACTCAATTAGGCCACAGTGGCTTCTCCAGCTAGTGCGGGGTGGGGGTGGGGGCGAAGGAGACAGACAATTAGCTTAACAAGGACGAGCACCCAGTAGATGAGATCTCCTTTCTCCAGTCAAATAATTAAATTACAAGGCTGTCCACAGTCCTGGCCTTCTCCCAGGCACTGACACTGTTCCTCCTCAGATGCCTGCTACTCGCCACCCTCGGCCCAGCCGGAGTGCCCACAGAAGGAAGATCCTGAAGAGGGAGGATGGACGGCACCTAACAAGGCCTTCATGACCACCAGGGATCCATGGGGCGCTGTCTGTGCAGACTGGCCGGAGGGGACAGAGAAAGCCCTTGGCAGTCCCCTTGATCCCCTGGAAAGTCTTGGCCAAGAGTTTCAGGTCTGGAGGAAGCGACCTTTAGAAAGGATGCTGCCTCCCTGACCCCCAGCGGAGCCTGCTGTGGATGTCTTCCATGGCACCTCCCCCTTGTCCTCTCCCCCAGCTGGGGCCCCATCAGTGTGCCGTAGCCATCCACAGTTCCACTCCTTAGTCCTGCCTGGCAAGCAGGGCTGGGCACCCGTCCTTCTCTCTTACCCTGTGTGCTCCTGGTCTCCTAGCTGGCACTGACTCACTTTATTCCAGACCCATGTGGGCCCAGGCCAGGTCCTAAAACCCAGCCAAGTTCCCTGGGTGTCTAGTCATTGTCTAGGTCAGCTCATCCATGTCTCTGGCTGCTCCTCTTTGGGGTGGGACACTGTTGGGTCATCTCTGGATGGATCTCTCTGAAACCCCAATTCTAATAGTAACTCAGTGCTCACTACTAAGACTTCCTAGAGATCCCACTGATTGGCCTCTGTGGCTTTTCCTGTGCACGTGAGCATGTGTGTGAACAGTGCCCATGTTTGTCAGATCTAGGTCTCTAGTCCTCTTTGGACTTCTGATGGAATTTCTGCAGTGACTAGGTTGCATTCCTTGACTAGGGCATTTGTCACAGGGCAGTGGGAAGGACTACCACCTCTCTGGAGCTTGAGAGCTAAGATTTATGTAGCTGGGATTATTCACCTGGCAAATAATAAGGGCCCAATATGTGCTTGTTAAGTGAATAAATCAGTGGACGTTTGTCTGGATACCACTTCCGGGGCTGATCTCAGAAGTTCACTTATGTTGTGGGTCAGCATGGAGTTTACAGAACAGAGGTGCATGACACTGCGAACCCAGAAGCTCCTCTTTCAGTCCTTCCTGGGCCCAGGCCCTTTGTGTCATAGCTCCAAACTGGCTCCTGAGATTGCAGAGCCTGTGGACACTTAGATGCCAGCACTAAGAATGCATCGGTAGTGATGAAGGACCAGTTATGTGGGCAAAGCAAAGGGGTCGAGGAGAAGACCAAGGGACTGTCATGTCTGGAGGGCTATGCCCTAGGGACAGATGGCCAGAGTGTCACAATTTCATTAAGGAAAGAGCAACAGGATAGAGACAGGGTGAAATGAGACAGGAAGATTTAGTTCAGGCAAAGGGAAAACTATCTCTGTAAGAAGGGATTTAGATAATGGAACAAGTTACTATGGCAGGTTAATTCATTAATTAACTAATTCATCTAATATTTATGAAATGCCTGCTCTGTGAAGGCATTATGCTCCATGTGGGCTGGAGAGGCAGAGACACGTGGAAACTGCAGACGGAGCCCCAGGAGTTGATCGTTGACTGGGGAAGGTAAGACGCGACCCTCGGTGATTCCTGCAAGTGCCACCTGGCTACACAGATGCCGAGCTCAGAGCAGAGGGACAAGTCTTTCTGCATGTATGGGGTGACCACAGCACTATGGTGATGGAAATGACAGTTAAAGGACACACATGCATGCAAAATTACATGGGGCGTGGGGGGAGAGTGAACTCCAGGGGCTGGGGCCGCATAATGACTGTCATTCCCTGTGGTTCTGCAGGAGGGACATGAATGTCTACTGGAAAAGCTATAGAATAGCTGCCAGCCCCCTGGGGTCTTAGACTCTTAGCTGGACTGGGCCAGCACTCCCCAGAATGCCCTTGTCCTGTAGGAGGCAGATGACCAGACAGCATTTCTGAGGCTCTCCCTCCTCCCCACCATACAGCTGTGTTGTCACTGTGGCAGCCAATGGCACAGGCATGATGCTGTGGCTGGTGCCATCTACAGAGGGACCCTGATGGGAGTACCAGTGGCCAGAGCTTCTCAGGGAGCTCTATGGCTCCAGGTAAGCATTCTGACACCCTGTAAGTTCAGGCCCCTGAGACATCCTGGGGGGAAAAGAAAGCCTCAGCCTTAAGAAGCATGTGCCTACAGAGCTCCTAAGCAGGTGTGGGGCTCTTAAGTTTTTACAGAAGGTGACTGGCCTGGCCTGAGGCTTTTTTCTGACCTCCATGCTCAGTGGACAGCATGAGCAGGTTGTACTTTGGAAACCAATCCTGGAGAAGGCAGGGTCTCTGGTCACACCCCACCCACAGTGACCAGGCTGCTTCAGGGCTGAGTGTCATCCTTAGAGCTCTCACCTCTGCATTCTTGCATTTTGCTATAGATGGTCTGAGGTAGGACCTCGAGTGCCATGCAACCTGGAGGTTTCTCTCCAGGAGCCCTGCTCCAGCTGTGGCCACCTGGAGTTTTCAATGACACAGAGGCTGGAGTGGCTGAGACGAGAAGACAGTGTTGCTGCTGTTCATTTAGTGTCTGGCCCCCCATAAAGCTTTTACAGCTACTTGCTTGGGATTGTCATGCCCTGCTGACCCCTGGCCCAGCCCATAAATGCTTTATTGGGGCTCTCATCATCTGTCTTTGAGGCTGAGCTTTTTATTTACTGCACCTGCTAGCAAAGTGTTCATGTGGGAAGTCAGCGCCTCTCTGCCCACACAGTATGAAGATGGCAAAGAGCCAGGCCTCAGCCAGGAGCCTGGGTTCCGGGCTGTGCTGCCCACACAAATGACATGGGCATGTAGCCTGCCCTCAGCCTCTGCCTCTGGGGCAGGGCAATGGAAGGGTTGCGCAACTAACTGACTCCTAGTTCCAGCAAGTGTGGTGCTTTAGGAATGATAGCAACTTGCGTCCACATTTATCACAGCTCTCTCAGCTCAGGAAGGCCTTCCCTGAGCTCCTTAGCCACTACAGCAAGGCCCTCTTTCCTCCCTTGGTGCTCTGTCCCGCTTGGCACCACACATCGTGTGCATATTTGGTACAAGATGTCTCTCCACTAGAAGGCATGTTCCTCACGGCTGGAGGTTTCGTCTGTTTTGAGTGGAGCTGTACTGGGAGAGCCTGAGATTGTGCTTAGCACGTGTGGGCATCAGCCGCGGTGCCTGAGTGAAGAAAGGAGGCTGCTGCTGCTTCTCCATCAGCAGCGCATCCTCCCCGTCACCATGTGCAGTATCTGTCCCTAAGGAGGCAACTTGCTCTTGTGCTCCTGGATCCTCTGGGAGAAGGACCAAGGTTGCTGGCATCAGTTTCCTCAATCCTTATCCCCTCAAGGGTAACAAGGCACTGCCCTATGAGCCTATGGTCCACTGCTGCAGCCCTAACCTGCAGATTCTAGTAGGGTCCTCCCTAACCTCTTCTGCTAACAGCATGCACCTGGCTGGGCCAGGGTGCTGACTCTTTCTTATGCCCGATACTCATAGCAACCCCCAACCATTCATTAGAGTGGGAGGGGGTGGCCTCCACTGAGGTTCCATGCATACGGCGGCATGGGGTGGGGCCACAGCGGAAGCTCTGCAGTAGGTAGGGGTGAGTCAGTGGGGTAGGGAGGATGGGCATTGGGGCTGAGCGCGCGCATGTGTGTGTGTGTGTGTGTGTGTGTGTGTGTGTGTGTGCCTTCTGATTGCTCCCCACAGGGACCCGGTACTGTCTCCCAGGCCTGGCCTTGCTGAGCATAGGCAGAATGTGCCTTTACCCTTGCTTTGCCTCAGAGGCTCTTGGAGGCTCAGATATAAAGATGGAGATGTTTCCTTACTGAGTGAATGCCAAGGGGCCCAAGTTACAGCTTCTCGTTCCTGGTTAATTAAACATTCAGCCTCTGTGCCCAGAGATGCTTTTATGCTACATTATTTTTCAGCTACGGGGGGCCCTCAGGTCACCAGCTCTAGGTAGGCTCTGTGTGCCCTCCTCTTAGCAGCTGCCATGGAGCTCTCCGCAAGCCCAGAGCTGAGCGCCCACCTCCCTTGTAGCTTGGCTCTCTCGTGCCAGTCAGACCTGCATGTGCCAAGCCCAAGCAGTCCTTGAGGCATCCTCCACCCTCTCTCTTGCTCCTTGTTCCTTGCAGGGCAGCAGCAGGCTCACCTGGGCGATGTTTCCTACTGTGTCACCTGCAGCCACCTTTTGTGGTACGGGAAGCTTGCCATGCAGGAGGGCACCAACACAGGAAACACTGCTGCATGCATAACTGCTAGTGCACAGGCCTCGTGTGGGTGCTTGGATGTGGCTGGGCTGGAACTCCACCCTGACGCCTGCCTGTGGGGTACTCGCGGGTGTGCACCACACGCAGGTCTCTGCATACGCACATGCACGCGTGGCGGGTGTGCTCTGCTCCTCTCAGCTCAGTGTTTGAAAAATTCATTAGAAGACAAGCAGTCCCAGAAGGAATGCAGTCAGCAGTTGTTTTTCCAGCTCATGGAGCAGCACGGGTTTGGCCCTGCCCTGCCTGGCAGCCCTTGGCCAAAGGGAAGGGGGGTAGGTAGAAGAACTTCCAGTTTTATCCCTGTCTTCTAGTGCCCTCCAGTCCAGCCCAGCTCTGCCTTGCCCTCTTCTGCCCTCTGTTTCCTCTGAGCCTCTGTGTGATGTGCTCTCCACTGGGCAGTAGATGTGAGGGCTCACTCCTACCTCCCGAATCAGGGCCCCTTGCCATGCCCAGGGGCGTCTCCTTCACCCCCTCCTTGGGTAGCTCTTGGAAGCGTACAGCCGCTAATCAAGCAGCATGATCATAATCAGCTTTGATGGGTTCTTCTGCAAAAGTGCATTCTAATGAGGTGGGGAGAGGGAGTCAGCGAGTCAGTGAGGGAGTGAAGATGTGGGACTCAGCTTTTGGAGTGGCATGGGCAGGGGTCCCAGAGCCCCTCACACGAGTGCAGCTGCTTGGTCTGGAGAGGAAGGAGGCAGGTGACCTCACCCTCTGGCCCTTTTAGGGCTGGATTTCTGGGATTTTTCAGGCCCTGGTGGGGAAAGGAGAAGGTGTGCCGTGCGCTTGTAGGACACACACACACACACACACACACACACACACAAACACACACACGCACACTCTCTTACTCCTCTCCGCCCTTCTCCCCTGGCTGGTAGATACTGTCGCTCAGCACTACACAACAGGCTCAGCGAGTTGCTGAGACAGAATGCATCAGATTCAATTCATTAGGACTGATCATTCCCTGAATGGGGCTGAATAATTGATGAGCAGAAGCCGCTTTCAGGATGTTCCAAGTACTCTGAGGCTCGCCGGAGCCCTGTTATTATTTTTATTTTTTTTTTAGCTAACAAACACGGCCAAATGCTTGCTGGTGCAATTGGGTGAAGGAGTGGAGCAAAGGGTAGATGTTTTAATATGTGATGTTTACACTGTGAGCTCTCGGTCCACTGCGTGTCGCAGAAATGGATACAGGCGTGGGCAGGAGGGGGAGCAGGCTGCGCTGTATCCTATTGTCACCAAGTGGATTTGCTCAGGATGTCAGGGGTGGGGATGTGGCCTGGGGGCTGGGAGGTTCCCACTGGCACAGTAGGCCCCTGCGGCTGGGCAGTAGAAACACGGTGCTGAGATGGGGGTCCTCCCTACCTTCCCCAGCTGACTCTTGTGCAAGAGCAGGGAAGCAGGGCTGTGGAGCAGCCAGGGTGTCCTCTCTCCTCTCCAGGCCTGAGTCCTCCAGTCACAGAGCCCCCAGTTCGGGGAGCTCAGAGTGAGGCTCCCCATATGTCACTCTAAGCCAGACAAATGTTTTAGTTTCAGTTCAGCAAATGTACACTGTCTGGCATTGTGACAGGTGGTGGGTACACAAGGATGCTTTTGACCCAGCCCCTGAGCACCAGTGAGGGTGAACCAGGTGACGAGGAGCACAGGGAGAGGAACAGACCCAACCTTTCGCTGCTTGTGCTCAGTGTTCCTGGCTGGCCTGTGGGCCCACCCACCTGCACGGCCGCTGCATGATTGAATGGCCCAAACCAACTTCCTCTACCACCTGGGTTTTCCTGTCTTCTGTTAACAGCACCTCCATTCAGTTCTGCTTCTGATCTCCAAGCCAAGGAGGCACTGGGTCTGAGGCCCAGGGGACCCTCCCCTGTGTCAGAGCTCCTTGGTACAACCCCATCTCTTTTCTTTCTTCCTGTGGACCTGTGCCTGGGGTGACTTTCTTCTGAGTTAATGCCCCTACTTCGCAGCTCTTGAGGATGTGTATGTAGGGGGTCTTTCCAGCTTTCTCTCTCTGCTTTCTTGGGGTGACACAGGCTCAGGGGAGAGGGGCCTCAGGCTATACAGCTCTCAGAAGTCTCAAAGACCCTTTCCCACCTTCCTCTTAGGATGTCCCTGGAGCTGCTGCTTCCTTCCTGAGGTGGAGTGTGGGGCACACATTCCTCCCGCAGCCTGCCCTTCCCTCAGCTGGGGTCATCTCACTGTCCTCTCCTTTGCCAGGCCTGGCAGCATCCACCTCCCCATCCTGTGCCCAGAGAAACTGGAAACCTTTTGCAGTCTTAGGCCCTCCAGTTCCCACAGGAGGCATATGGGGCCTTCACACACCTGCACACCCCCAGAGCCAAGGGAACACTGGTCATTTGCCACACATTCTCTTGCATTCATTCATTCATTCATTCATTCATTCATTCATCCATTCATCTATTCATCCATCCATCCATCCATGTATCCATTCATCCATTCAAATATACAAAAATTACTGAATGGCTCTCATGGAGCTGGCAGACCCAGAGGAGCAGGATGACATGGGAGAAGCAGTGCATTCTTGGCCTGAGGTGGTACTAGAAGATGGAAGCTGCTCACAGGAGCAGCCCAGGATGGCCACTCTGCCCAGGAGGGAGGCAGGGCAGCTGGCTACTTCTCTCCCACCCTGGCCTCCTGTTGCTAACCTCTGATGTGACCCTGCTGGGCTCCTAATGGCCGCATCTTGACGTCAGAGCCCAGGGAGAGAGCCTATCATCTCTGGCCTGGGTCTCCGGCCCAGATGTCCTGCTTCCTCTTTGACTGTGACTGAGCCCTTGTGTCTCTGGGTCTGGGCTGCCTTGTCCTGCTGTCCACTGGGGAACCTGGAGAACTCATGGCTTTGTGTGTCTCCCCCCGCCCCCCAGATCTTCCACCCTGCCCCATTCCTTCTGAATGCCAATGCCGGGTCAGGCAGGGGTGGGGGTGGGAAGCCTACCTTTGACAGCCACATGGACGCTTTGGCTGATGGAGAGCTGGGGCTGGATGAGGACGCTGCACAGGTACTCTCCCTCGTCCATGCCCTTCTGCACATCAGTCAGCTTGAGGGTCCCGTTCTCAAACACCACCTGGCGGTGGTTGTCAGGCAGCAGCAGGGCGTCCTTGTACCACTTGATGGAGTAGTAGGGGTAGCCGATGACCCTGCAGTTGATGAGGGTGTCCCGCCCAGCCACTGCTGTGATGTTCTTCATTGCCCGGATGCTGGGAGGGCCTGTGGGATTGGGAGGGGAGGAGGCGGAGAGGAGGGGCAAGGGGTGCTGTCAGCCAGGGACAGCCCAGCATCACTCTGGGGTGCTTTTCTTGGTTGCTTGGCACCTGAGACTTCTGGTGTAAAAATGTGGTGGGGGTAGAAGGAGGTCACTTCCAAGGTGAACAGTGGAGGCTGGGCTTGGGGACCCCGTGGTCTCTCCAGGCCTTGCTATTGTTAGTGTTGAGCTGTTGCAGCAGCTGCATGCTCTTCATGCTTGTAATAAGAATCTGTTCTAATGGGATGGAGTACAGAGCTGAATCCTAGAAAGAAGGGTGGGGTTGGGGGCATAGTCCTCCTTTACGAGGAGTTAGGATTTAGGGTTTAAATGGAGAGTGGACACTGTATTATTTTCTCTACTTGCTCATACCAGCTTTATCCCCAGAGCATAACACGTGACCTTAAAGGGCCACAGGAAGTACTTCAGGGATGAGCTAACTGTGGGACCCTGAGAAGAGGCTATAAACAGGCCTCTTGTGGGGGTGGGAAAGGGGGCTCAGAGAAAGTGCTGCAGAGGGTCAAGGCAAGCTCTGGGCCTCAAGTCCCCATCCAAGATGAGGACAGGACTAGGGGATCTCTCAGGGCCTGCAGCCCTTCCCTCCCAACCCCAAGGGAGGGTAAGGGCAGCCAGAGAGGAGGCCACATTTCTCTTGTGGAGTGAGATGCCTTTGGTATGAGTCTATACCCTGCATGTCCCTTACCTGCTCCCAGGACAACTGCTAGTACCCAGTGCCCATTCCTTCCCACTCCCTGCCCTTCTCGGCCGCGGGGTCAGAGGTCACCGGTAGGGCCAGATGAAGACCAAAGGGCTACAAAGAGCATCAGAGGAGAAGGCTCTCTCCTTGGTGATCTGGAGAGCTGAGGTAGGGGACAATCACCTTCTCCCTTGCTCTCGGAGGCTCCCTGCCTTGGGACACCCCCACCGTGCTTCAGACTGCTACTCCTAATGTTTTACACTTTATGGGGCGAAGAGGACACCCTGGCTCCTGGCCACCTACATCTCTCGGAGCATTGGGAGCTGGCTTGGTGGGGGGTGCCGGGAACACAGCTGCTCGTGAAAGAGAAGGTTGGCCCCTCTGTGCCTACCCTGTCTCTGTCCTTGCAAGGCCCTGGTGGGGCTGGCAGATGCTAGCAGGTGCCTGGGGCCCGGAGCCATCTGATGGGGTGAANCAGGCCGGATTGTGGGGCAGAAGGGGAGGAGAAGTGGGCATGAGGATGGGGTGAACTACATGGGGTGCACACTCACACACAAGAATGGACGACGGGGCTGGGAGGGGACAAGAAAGGGGAGAGACCGCTACTAAAACCAAAATGACGATTAATAATAATAAATACTAATCACCACAAGAATAATGGTAACCACAGAGATGGCAAAGGAACTCAAAAGCCTATTCTGATATTTAAATGTAGACAGGCACCTCTTACGTTTATTCGCGCCTGATATTCAGCACTGCCCACCGAGTTCCGCGCCGTGCACCGGTACACGCCCCCGTCGCGGATCTGAGGGCCCGAGACGTTCATGTGGCTGATGGTGGTGCCGTCGGACATGGTGTACTGGTTGGTGCGGCGGCTTCCGTCCCGCACGACGGGCTCGTCGTCCAGGGCCCAGGTGACCGTGGGGGGCGGGGCGCCCTTGGCAGCGCACACCAGTGAGAACTGCTCCCCGGGGCTGACCACCTTCTCGCTGAAGGAGGAGACGATGCGGGGCGTGCCGTCTGCGGGGAGCGAGGAGCCCCCTTCAGGCTCACCGAGCCACGGAGACACTGTTCCCCCCAGGCCACCCCACCCTGGCAGGGGAGGAGGCGAAGCAGCAACCATCACGATAGTAACAGCAAAAGCGATAAGAAAGAGCTGTCGTCCAATCCGCCCATGGTGCCTTTGGGCCAGTCACTGCACCTCCCATGTCTGCCCACCTCTTACTGGTGGAGGAGGAGGACTAGGGTGGCAATAGGTATACCCCCTCATCCGGACACTGTGGGGACTAGGTACACTGATGCACTGAAGTTGCTCAGCACTGTGCTTTGTAAGTACCTAAATGTGAGCACCGCTCAGTTCTTCCTAGTTTGCCCCCTTCTCTTCCTTTATTAGTAAAGACACTGGGGTTTAGCAAGGCAGCTGTGTGAGAGCTGCGTGTGTCAGGGGCCAGCCCAGCGGGGTCCCTCTGCAGTGTGCTTTGCACCTGCCCTCGGCCTTTGGAGGCTGTGATGTGGCAGTACCTTTAGCTAAAGGCCCTAAGCCCAAGGCTCACAGTGAAAGCTGCCCAGGCCAGCGGAGCTGGGCAGTCTGTGGCCCAGCATTAAGCCTCAAGTAACCTTAATAACCTTGAGTGAGACAATTAGTTTTTGCGCCCAAACTTCTTCCCACAGGATGTAGGGAATGCAATTATTAACCCTGGCCATCCTTCCACATGAAAGTATTTCAAGGATTAAAAGGCTATTAAGCACAATGCACCCCATTATTTGTATGATTATTTTGTGTCAATTAAAAATAAAGATAGAATAAAATAAGTGTTAAGTACTTTAAAAAGTTAAAAAAGAAAGAGTAAGAAAAAAAAAAAAAAAGAAAAAAAGAAAAGTCAGGCGAATGTAACACAGCACTCTTCATGTCTCGTCCATGCTGAACACCGAAATGCTGATGTTAATCCAAGACTCGGCCAGTCTGCCAGCCCCGGTCCCTGCTTCTGAGGAGAACTTTATCTAAATTCTGGGGACAGCCTGATGCCTGGGAAAGGTCAGGGGTGTTCGCCAGGCTTGCTTGGGCTCAGCTCCTCCTCTCCTTCCTCTCTGCCCTTTTCTTCTAACTGCTCTATCTGGACCCCTGGGTGTGTGTGTGGGGGGGCACTGCCTTAAAGAGAGGGAGACAGAGAGAACCTGAGACCCTGCTAAAGCCACAGACTGCATGGTGGAGAGGCCTCAGGCGAGGAGAGGGTGAGAAAGTCCAGAGGCTCCTGGCATTCTTCTAGCTCTGGAAGACTGAAAACCTTCAGCCCTAAAGCACACCCTCCACGAGTGACATCTGGTGGTTTTGGAGCGCAGGAGGAGCGTAGCAGGGTGGCTGAGAGGCCTGGATTCAAATTCCAGCTCTGTTGGGTGGAGCTGTGTGACCACGGGTGAGCAATAGGAGCCCAGTTTCCTTTATTATAAAATAGGTGACATAAAAAGGGGTGGGTACACAGGGTACACAGGGCCCTTGGGAGCCCTAAATGAGGCAGGGGGACTGGGGTGGAGAGGGTGCTGGAGGACTCCAACCAGTATCAACTCCACCCTGGCAGAGGAGGTGGGGATCCTGAGCCCTGCCCACCCTTTGCTCAGTGCCCCGCTCACCCTCGAGCACAATGATGGCGAAGTCCTGGGCCGTCTGGGCCTTGCGGGTGGCAAAGCACTGGTAGGCCCCGGAATGGCTCTTCTGGGCCGAGGTGATGAGCAGTGTCTCGTTGCTGAGCCCGCGGATGGAGATGGCCTCGTCAGGCAGCACCAGCTCGGTGTTGCGGTACCAGCGGATGGTGAACTCCGGGGAGCCCGTGAGGGCACAGGAGAGGATGACCGTGCTGCCTATGCCGGTCTTCAGCTTCTTTGGTGTTAGGGTCACATGAAGGGGGTCTGGGCCACATCAGGAGGGGAGATGCGAGGGGAAGTGGGAGTGGGGAGAAAGAAGAGTAAGAGGGCTTACTGTGGGTAGTGGGAACTGGGACAGGCAGACACCTTGTGGACTGGGCCACGGGGGTCTCCTGCTCCCGGCCTCAGTGGACTCATCTAGTCTACAGCAGGTTTGGCCTAGGGGTTCCCTCTGCCCCTCTTGGTGTGACGGCTTCCCTGATATGGGTCCCTCTGTTGGGATGGAGCAGTTACTTCAGCTGGGAAGAGGGTGGGAATGGGATTTGCTCACCATCCTCCCCGCCACCGGCCTCAGGAACCAGGGAGACCTCTGCCCTGCGGGCTGTTTCCCACCCCAGACCCACCGATGCAGACAACCAGCACTGCCTGTTGCTAGTCTGACTTCCTTCATAAGGCCCTGTGGGTCCATCAACTCCCTGTCCCCACCAGAGGTCCTCCTGGTTGCCGCCATAAATGACCTGCTCAGAACCAACCACTCAGCACCACCTTTGGAGCCCTCGGGAACTTGCGTCCTCTTTTTCTACCCCTTCCTAGTGTCACAAGGTCACACATTCTCTAAAGCATCAGCAACCTGCCTGCAGTTTCTGCTTCCCCTGAGCTGCTTGTGGGGCCAGGGCCTGTGCCTGCAGCACTCTGCCTAATTCCTTTCATCAGTCGCACTGAGCTCTGGGTGACGTCTTCCAGGAACCCTTCCTGTACACCCACCATCGCCCTCCTAGTCTGGGTTCGGATCCCTCTTCAAGGGCCTCCAAGGCATAACTAACACCACGTTGAACACCCTGTCTCATTCTGTCTCATTATCGCCATTTTTCTCACCCTTTGGGCCATAGCTACTTGGGCGGAGCACAGCTTCTCCAGCCTGTGTCTGTACCAAGACCTGAGCTGCGTTCCTTGCCTGGCCATCCAGCTGGCTAGCGGGCCTCTAGCCAGCCTCCCTCTGCTGCTCTCCACAAGCTTGGGGGTCTGCTCAGGGACTTAGGCTGCAGAAACAGGGGACCCCTCCACAGCTCAGGTGCAGCCTACATGGACATGTCTTCCTGTGTGGCTCTCCCTTCCCTCTCCCTAGAGCCTCTGCCTGCTGCCTCAGAAATGTCAGTGTACACTGAGGCAGGTAGCCTCTTCCTGTCCCAGTTACCAGCCTGAGCTCCAGGGCTCGCCGGCTTTCTTCTTTGCATGTCCTCTGCAAGGGCTTGGTGGCAAAATAGAGAGTCACGGGAAGCACAACTTTTGTGTCTATGAAATCGGGAGAGAGCGGGAGGAGAGAGGCTGGCCGCAGAGCAAAGCCGGCCCACTTCCCTTTGGGCCAAGGGGCTGAGGAGTGGCGGAGAATCGAGGACTTACACACGCTGCGTGGTGTGTGCGCGCACACAT
>NDGN011557991.1:0-19130 GCA_002564285.1 Tympanoctomys barrerae | reverse complement strand
TTTTTTTTTTTTTTTTTTTTTTTTTTTTTTTTTTTTTTTTTTACCAGGGATTGAACTCAGGCCTTGTGCTTGCCAGGGAAGCACTTATTTCAGTGAGCCATCTCCCCTGCCCTAATTTTTTTAAAGTAGGAAAAGTTTATTTAGTTCACAGTTTATAGAGGCTCCAGTCCATACCATAAAGGTGGCACATGGCAGAGGGGCAACAATGCATGGTAGCAGAAAAACCAAATGTAACAGAACGGAGAGAGAAAGGGAGGGAAGGGAGAGAGAGTGAGAGCGAGAGTGAGAGCGAGAGTGAGAGCAACAGAGAGAAAGAGAAGGAGAATCTATTTTTTCACATATTTATTTGCCAGTTCTACTTCATCTGAAAAGTGTCTATTAATTTCAGATGCCTACTTTGGATTGGGTCTTTAAATTAGTGGGTGTGACTTTTTGAGTTCTTTATATATTTTGGATATTAGTCTTTTGTCTGCAGAACACCTGGAAACATTTTTTTCTCATTCTGTGGGGTGTCTCTTTACTCTGTCAGGTTTTTTTTTGTTTGTTTGTTTTTGTTTTTTCTGTGTAAAAGCTTTTTAATAAAATGAGATCCAGGTTAGGATAAAGCTCAGTGGCATGAGCACCTGCCTAGCAAGTGCATAGTCCTGAGCTTGACTCCTAGTGCCAATATATAAATCAGTAAATAAATAAGATCCTAGTTGTTTCTTCTTTGTAATATTTCCTTTGCAACTGGAGTATTTTTCATAAAGTTCTTTGTCTCCACAAATGTGTTCAAGCATTCTACCTACTTTTACTTTCAGTAGATTTAGTGCTTCTGTTTTAACATTTAGATCTCAAACATATTTCAATTTTAGTTTAGTGTATGGTGAAAGATGTAGGTCTAGGTTACTCTTTGGCATGGGGAAAGCTAGCTTTCCCACACCATTTATTAAAGAGGTTGTCTCTCTTCCAGTGAAGGTGTTAGCATGTTTAAATATTGCATTTTTTTTCTGGTGTGAGAAACCCTAAAGGGTAAACAAGGATCAAAATGTATAATAAATGTTAGGAAATGGGAAGAAAATGTCCAAATGGGACAGTGAATAAGGATGGGGAAAGGAAGAAGGGAAGGAAAGGAAAAGAAAAGAATACAAGGGAAAAATTAGGAACAAAACTTTTGAAAATAAGGTAGGGAGGAAGGGTTTAAGAAAGGTGGGAATGGGGAAAAAATGAAAATCAGTATATATTGTATACAGGTACGATTTCTCTAAGATAATTGTGCTCATTGTGTATGTCTAAAGTGTACCAATAAAATTAATTAAAAGAAATGTTTACCTTACAGATCGACTTCATCAACTAAACAAGAATTAAATATGTTATACTGCACCTCAAAGACTTTACTGAATTGGTTGATAAGACACAAGCTCATCTTCAAAATTTGTTAAACATTTTTATGGTGTTTATGGGGAGGACCACACATATTTAAGACTCAGTTGAATACAGTGATTAGCATTGTCCCAAATTTAGCTGACTTCTAGATTTCTTTCATACAGCAAAATGTGTGATTACATTATTTTCACATAAAGTATATCTTATAGACAAATAACAAAGTGCCATCCTAATCTCAGCAGTTTTACGTGAGCCAAAAAAAAATTTATACATCATGAAGAGATGATGAACACCACCTAAAAATTTTTTATAGTCTAATTGTGCTAGTATTTTCCCACATCCTCTTCAGTACCAATGGAGCCTTCTGAGAATAGAATTATATAAGATTTCTCAAAAAACAGACTAAAGAATGCCACTTTTCATTAGAAACAAAACAAAAAAAACTATTTATAACTATGTTTCCCTTCTGTATTCCCTTTAAATGGTGACAATTGAATTGGTTTCCGCATACTTACATTTTAACAATGACCATTTAAACATTATCAACAAGTTACATGTATCTATAGCAATTTCCCTTGGATGAATGTTATTGCTATGTATCAAAGCGTATCTATATATGGGACACTGGGGTAAACTCTTGTTCATTGGGGATGCGCCCTTGAAGTGCCCTGTGCAATCCCAGACCCACTAACTGCTCTCTTGTGTGAGGTTTACCTCATTTGCCCTCTCACCACACTTGGCTGAATTACTGTAATTTTAGGTTTATAAAAGAAATGAAATATAGAACTTAACATATAAATATATATCGACTATTTAATTCACAGTTACATAAACCTAATTACATTTACCATTTTTCATACTCGCTTTTTTATATTCTCTTAAATTGATGTGCAATATACAACAGAAGACAGTTATACTCTCCTTTTTGAAAAATATGGTATTCGAAATACTTGCTGTCTCAGTCATACTTACTCTTCTCTCATTACTGGGACAAAATACCTGAGATCCATAATGAAGGAGGAAAGGTTTATTTATTTCACAGTTACTGAAGGTTTCAGTACACACTCAGCTGGCTCCAAGGCAGACTGGCACATGGCAGAGGACAGCAGTTCATGGTGGCCGAAAACAACAAACTGCAAGGGTGAAAGGGAAGAGCAGCATCAACAATGGCTGCAGAGGGAAGCCTGTCTCCTTTATGTTGCATTCAGGCCATCCACTCCAGGCTGGTAGTAGTATTTACACCCATAATCCCAGAAGCACTCACACTCATAATCCAGTGGATCATGAGTTAATTTCAATCTCTAGAAGTCTGCCCCATGATTTCATGAGGCTTTGGGGGGACAACTAGACACAAACCGCAATACTTGCATTCTTATTTAGTTTCTTTTAAATTTTATTTTATTACTTTCTTTTTCTTTTTTTCTTTCTTTTTTTTTTTTTGGCAGAACCAGGGATTGAACTCAGGCCCTTGCACTTGCCAGGGAAGCGCTTATTCCACTGAGCCACCTCCCTGGCCCATATTTTATTACTTTCAAAATTCATTGTGTTATTTCTTTTATTTTTCACTATTTGGGAAAAAGAAGTAGGACATAAAAGCTATGGAGTCTGAATTTTAACACTACTGTACCACTGACTGCTTTAAATGTGACTGTAAGTAGTTTCTCACTCTCTGGGTCTCTGTCGTTTTGCCCTGTATTGTCTGTCTAGAGGAACCCTAAGGGATGCCCATCTAAAAACATGATCTGGTAGGGATATCTTATATCCAGAGATACAGAACATTCAAATAATGTAATACAATCAATAACAAAGTATCTTACATAAAATTATTTTTAAATGGGGCTATGTAAAATCTATTATTCACATTAGTCTTCCCAGGTTTAATACCTAATGGCATTTCAGTTCTGATAATTTTAATATATATTTCAAATTACAATAATGAGTTTTACTAAAAGTTTATCCTCCTAGACAATTGGAGCCTTCTTACTCCACTTAGATAGTTCATTTCATGGCAATGAAATTACAACCTGGTTTAATAGAAATCTTCTTTTGGAAAAACAGGGTTTTAAGTTAAGATGAGAACAAGGTAATGATTGATTCTAAGCTTAATAGTGAGCACAGCACATTAAGCGCAGACAAAGAATCAAGAATCAATACTGTTGACTCCACATAGAGCAGTGTAATTAGAGATATGAATGCATAAAAGAAATAAACAGGAGACACGATCATTCTTCTCTGGTTGGGGAGGAAGACCTGCGGGAACCTTATCAGCAGCATCACAGCAACTTTCCCCCTTCTCCAACATTTTCATTAAGTATAGGAAAAACCTGCAGGGAGTAAAATCTGAAGGAATCTGCTGTTTCAGCTGCTTCCTACTTAAATAATGATGACCCAAGTAAAAAAGAGTCCAGAGGCCTCTTGACTCCAATGGGAATCCACAAGTTCAGGCAAGAGGTGGATTTTAAGTAGGCTCTAGTGCCAGGAAGAATTTTACTGGACAGAATGAAACTTGGAAGTTATGCTACGCTATAAGTCAAATCATGTAGGAATTTTAACAAGCTCAAACGTTAAGCATATTAAATAGATCAAAACACGAGGCATTTCTACTCATCTAGGAAGCAGGTTTATGTTTACTAACATCCAAAATTTTGCATTTTGTGATAAAGTTAAGATTACCTAGCTCATTAACTCACATATAAGTGGAACAAGCACTTTCGGAGTGAAAAAGACAATTATTAGTAGCCTAACAATAATAGATAACTAGTTTGGGCCTTCAAAGTCTCTGCAAGGTCTATTATTGCCCAAGGAAGGCAATACTGAAAGGCACTGTAATTTTGAAGGATGGGAACCTGGAGGAAACTCCTGTTCATTGGGGGATGCGCCCTGAAGAGCACTGTGTGCAACCCTGGCCCACTGACTGCTCTCTTGTGTGAGGTTTACCTCATTGGCCCTCTCACCACACTAAACCTTCTCACCACAGGCTCGCAGGCAATGGTGCCAGTCATTAACCTGGAGCAGCAAAGCTGTGAGCCAAAAGAACCTTCTCCTTTATAAACTGGATGTTTGTTATAGCAATGGAGAGTGAACACAGGATGGTACTTCCAGTTTAGTCTCTACCTAGAATGATAATGACATCGTAAGGAAAATGATAGAACGTAAAGTATTCTTGCAGTATCTTAATTTCTTTTTTCTTTTCCTTTTTTTTTTTTTTTTTGTGGAACTGGGGATTGAACTCAGGTCCTTGCACTTGCCAGGCAAGTGCTTATTCTAGTGAGCCATCTCCCCAGTTCCCTTATTTTCTTGTATTATTTAAAATTCAGTGTGAAGACAGAAAAACATGGTGATAGATTCGACAACCTGAAGCCCTGCAGCAGTGTTGATGAGTATCCAATCTGTTCACTCAGTCATCCTTCTACAGATACCATGAAGCCCAGAAGCATAATGCTGTGCACACTCTTCCAAGGGTCTTCCAGTCTATGGAGCAAGGATCATAACCTTCAAAAGCATTACTGTCTATCAGAGGACAGAGCACCAACTGTTGGGAAAAACTAGTTTATCCTCATCACCAAAAGGTAACATTTATACAGTTCTTTTTATTTTTTTATTTTTATGTTTTACACTTCTTTTTTTAAATTTTTTTTTTCAGAACCGGGGATTGAACTCAGACCCTTGCACGTGCTAAGGAAGCACTTATTCCACTGAGCCATCTCCCTAGCCCCTACACTTCTTTTTAGTTAGACGTGGCATGATTGACATTTTTGTTAATGAAATCAAAACAGGCAGATACAGTTATTAGTAGAATGATAAACGAGTAAAAGCCAAAAGAAAGCATCGATGCTGCTTCATATTTCAGTCTCCCTTAAAACATCTCAGAAAACCAATTACATCTTGGGGGGTAGCTCATCGGTGTAACATTTGCCTTGCATGCCTGAGGCCCTGAGTTTGAACCTTAGCACAGAAAAAAAAAAAGGAGCAATTGTGTTTGAACACCAGACTATATCAGTTTCAATTATAAGATGACTATTACTTTTAATCTTGCAGAGCTACATGATTTCACTTAGGAACACAAAGCGCACAATCAGAGACAGAATTGGTTACAGAACAAAAACCAATATGCATTTCCTATGCACATTTTCAGTGCTTCTCATTTCCAAGTTCTTATCAAAGTGGTTAAGTTAGTAGCACATATATTTCCATGAAAATATTAAAGTCTCTGGCAATAGTAGCACACGTTAGAGAATAACAATGTCAGTGGGGCAAGAAGATAGCTCAGCAGCACAAGGTCTCAAGTTTGATCCCTAGTAGCCAAAAAAAAAAAAAAAAAAGCCATGTGATGCTCCAAGTTTATTGTATATACTAACTCATTTAATCATCTCAAAAATTTAAGAAAATTAGTAAAATTATTACTACTCCTCTGAGATCAAGTTCTTGCTTCTTATACTGAAATAATCATAAAGGGCTCGTAGACATAAGGCCACTTACTTTCATGTCCACATACTCATTATTCCTACAGATTTTCATGGATTAAGTCTTTTTCCTCTAGAAGTCATATCTTTTACTTATGACTAAGATTTTACAATAGCAATTCCATCTTCTCTTGTGTGACAAATTTTGTGCTCTATTGTGTCCTTATGAGTAGGTTAGATCTACACTATATTTATTTTTCTCAATTTTACCTATATGATTCTTCAAGGCACTGTCTTCTGCACTTATTTCCCTTTGAAACAAGACTCAGTCAAGTCTGCTGTGTCTAATTCTGCATCCATTCTCTCCTAAACTCACATGATTTGGCTCTCATCCTCTTTTTAATAAATTAGTCTTTTCAAAT
This sequence comes from Tympanoctomys barrerae, assembly GCA_002564285.1. NCBI lineage: Eukaryota > Metazoa > Chordata > Mammalia > Rodentia > Octodontidae > Tympanoctomys > Tympanoctomys barrerae. The sequence goes on along the minus strand of NDGN011557991.1, from coordinate 12,940 downwards.
GCTAGCAGTAACGTCCATGTTGATAAATTTAGTCATCACTTTATTTGGCCTTTGGACATCATTTGTCATGGCTGATTACTCTCCACCTTGATAGCCTCTCTCACTGACTTGATCACTTGATAGGCCTATGTGCAGAAAAGGAACATTTAAGAGATGAAATAAAGGTCAAACATATACCTTTCAAATATTGTGATAAGACATATGCAAATGCCTTAGTATTCAGGGTCATTGTTAAGTGTGTCATGTCTAGGGCAAATACATTGACTAAGTCCATTTATCCTATGGTATGTAAAAGTGATACATCAAGCTAAAAGCAAAGAAACAAAAAACCCAAACACTTGTTAGGAAATAAAATTCGTAATGAAATGTGTTTATTACTTTATTTTTCTTTCTAAACTGTGCTTGCTGTGGTTTACATCGAGATGCAACCCTAAAGTCTCAACAGACTATAAGTAGGATGTTGGTAGGTGACTGGATTATAGGGTCCTTAGTGCTGACCTGCCCTTGGGAGGCAGAGTCTGGTTAACAGCAATAGGTAATAGGGCCTCGCCAGTAAGGGCCTAGCTCCCTCCCCTGCTCCTGTTCTCTCTCTCTTCCTCACCACCATGCCTCAAGAGACCCTACTGCATCCAGTCCCTTTTGTCATGCTGTCCTTCTTGGAGATGGTGGACTTGGACTGAAACCTCTGCAGACTGTATGCCAACATTCACCTTTCCTCCTCGCAGCTGAGGATGTTCAATGTGGGGTCTCTACAATGAGAACATGGCTAGACTGGACTTTGGTTCTTTGTCTCAAAAATGATTTTCGTATATATTCATTTTCAGCTATCAAAAGAGTTATTGCAATAGAGAATTTAATTATACTTAAATTAAATGAATAAAACATGGTATATTTCTATCAAAAGTGAAGACAATGAGTTATATCAGAAATGTAAAATAATTAATACATATTTGAAAACATTTTTATTTTGGTCTAAGCTGTCCTTAAGCTCCTTAACTAATATGCTACCAAAACAACTACATAAGTTAAAATTATATATGATAAATTTTTAATTCAATTTGAAGAAAGTTTGAATTTAAATAACATTCTGAGGGAAAAGTAACTGCATCTTAAGAAATACCATATAAAATATTATCTGATGTCTGTTGCTTTGTCAAAAATTATTGCTGCAGAAGACAAAGCATACAGGAAAGTGAAATCCTCTCCAATTAACATGTTTTTTTTTTTCTGATCTAGAGATGGGACTTTTATTCAGGGCTTATTTTTAATAATGCTTATGAAATATTTTGAAAACCATTAAGGAATACCAAAATAGAATGGAACTTTAAAATGAGATTTATAGACTGACTGTTTCACAGAAAATATCAACTCTATATTCATATTGCTCATATTATGAGTTTTAAAATACTACTTTTACTATGTTAAGGATTTTTAGTAACATCATTTTTGATGACTTAGGATTTGTGCTTTTAAATTTTAATCATAGTTTTAATAGATACCATAAAGTATCCTTTAATTCCTTATCTATTGAAGCAGCTGCCTCTTTCTGAGCTCTCAGAATGGAGTTGGCATTTGAATGTGAACATAAACCTTTAATTTCTCAGCTATTTCCATTATTCTTTGCTTCACTAGAAACCACAGTTCAAAACACTAAGGAAAGGAACAAGGTATAAGTTGATGGAAATTTGTTTGAAGCCAGAAAAAAAGAAAAAATCTCTAAAACAATGTATTGTCTATTCAGGCAGGAACCTATTATAAACCAAAGGAAGTACTTAGCTTTTCATATTTAGTTTTGCACTATAGATCTTCAAAGAACTTATTCAAATTTAAAATGAACTCTGCTTTTTTACATGAAGTGCCTGTGGAGATTAGGGAGGAACGCCGCTGACCTACCTGGTTTCTGCAGCAGTAGGACTTACTGAGAACACATAAGTTGGAAAGGGTCTTTAGCTAATGATAGTCTCACAGGCTCAAAACATGGAAGTTTCATGACTGTCCAAGAAATAAGATGCCCTACATCAATAATTATATCAAATCCCCTAGCTGAATCTTGACAATCTGGGGTAACACATTGTTTTAGGATTTCACTAGAGAAGCAGATATAGTAGGAGGAACAGATATAACGCAGGATGTACCAGTCACAGAGTCGGATGAGGAAGGGAGCCAAGAGCGCCTACACACGGTGTTCCATCCCTAATGGTCTCTCTAACGGTGTCTAACATTCGGCCATTGAGTCTGCAACGGAAGACGGAAGAATCTGTGACCAAAAGTGAAGGATCCAATCTGCAGGCTGAAGAGTCTGTGCTGGAAGCTGGGAGATAAAGTCCAAGCTGACCTCGAAAACTGAAGTGCGTCCAAGGAAGTGGAATGCTGAATTCTTCCTCAATCTCTTTTTATCCCTTTTTGTGCTGAGTCACTCTGGGGCGGGGCCCTCACTGCCCAGAGTCTGTGAACCAGTAGTTGATCCAGCCGAGTTGACACAATGTTTTGACCACGACATACATTGAAGAAGGAAAAGATTGCATCACAGCCCTTGTGGAAAATGATCATCATTAAGAATACAACCAACTTCTTTCAACATGGCTAACTTGAGTCCCACCCCAAAACCAATAACACTGCTTTGACTTCTAACCGTTGAGACATCTAATTTGTTCATCCTTTCAAACTTTGAAACTTTGATCGTTTGTTTGTGTTGCCATCGTGATTTGATTTTAGTACTTTGTTAACCAAGTTTTTGCTAAACAGAACTACTCATTCCTTTGTTACCTTTCTCTTTTATCTGTACAAACAAATGGCAGACTTACAAAGCAGGATTCCAGAACGTTAGATCTGAAATGGACTCTCAAAAGGTAGTTTTGTCCAACATCTTCATTTTGTGTAAGACAAGATTGAAATCTAGAGATACAATAGTGATTTATGCGTAGGATAACTCTTTGCTGAAAGTCATCTGTACAGCTCTAATTACTAGCAGTGAAGACTTAGCTTTAATTACAAGGCAAAGATAGTGATCAAGAAGCTTTATTGTTTCTTTCAGTTTTAGAGGCCTCTTTCAGGCCTCCAGGTACCTGAACTCTTTTCTTAGTGTTAGCTTAGAAACCTTGTACTTACAAATGAGTGCTCTAATCCTTCAAGATGTAAATTTTTTTTTTTTTTTTTTTTCTAGTTTATGGTCTAGAGTGTCTTTCTCAAAGGACCAGGTCATTCCTTTGAAATGTGAGAAACAAAGTGAATAGCCCCTTTGGGTTCTGTAGTAAGATAGGAACCTAATGTTTATAGCCAGCTTCATGTTACAAAACTCCTTTGTATCCAAAAGATAGGGCTTATTCTTTTCTAGAATGATGGAGTAAGCAAACAGAGACGGTAGTTATAAAGATACACTCACACCAGGTCCTAACATCTCTCCATCCCTCTATTAAGTAGAGATGAGTTCAATCAGAGGTTTAACCTCTCACCCCTATTAAGATAACTTGGAAGGAATTCAGTGGGCTTGTTTAATTTCATCCAGGACAATTTCTCACTTTGACAACAGCTATGTAGTTTTGAATAAATTACACTGTTAGAAAAACACATCCCTAGGAAAACTGATTAATTTGAATGATGAAATATTAATGTAAATGTGTAGGTTTTAAGGGATGGTGGCAAAGAGGCTGTTTGATACATTTTATTTTGCTTTATTGTACAAAAGAAATTGAATAAGGGCTGGAGAATGAATCTCAGCACTTACAGAAGTGGCTAAAATTAAGGATACATCTAACACTTCCCAGTATGTTTCTCTTGATTTTCACACAAAGCATCACATTCCTCTGGACTCCAATATTTTGGATAGTCTCTCTTCTTTGAAAATGTTTTTACTAAAAGTTATCTTGGTAGCCCCACAGTTCTGATATAATTTATATGTCTAAAATAAGATCTAATTGGGTATGACATTTGTCATAGCGCTTTTCTTTCCCATGGAAAGAATTTATGCTAGGGGAAGGTGTAAGTTGTATGGTAGGTAGAAATTATCAGCTGTGGCAGTCTGTGGCAGTTGTGGGAAAGGTAAGTCTTTACAGTATGCTACATGACAACTTATTTAGGAAGTATTGCTTGAACCAGATGTCATTACATGTTATGATTGTGAATTTCAGACACATAGAATTTACAAAAATGAGAATTTATTACAGAAACAAATTGTATTACATGAATGTATACATACACTTGGTCTTTATGATGAGGCTAGGAAAAACTTCGTAACAACAACTAAAAGGAAAGGAAGGGCAGTAGATAATCCAGGATTCTTCTGTTTTTGTATAGTTTTGTGTAGCTACAATGGCAAAAATTAATGATCAATGAATTTTCCTTATTAATTCCACTTTAATTTCCTTGAAATGCATGATTATTCTCTTTGAAAGTAACTAGTTTTTCCTCCTTGACAATAGCAAATGTGGATAAATCACTGATGAATAATAACAAATTTATAATTATAAATTATATTGCATTCCTACAAAGGATATTATATTCACCTTTCATTTGCCAAATGTCCTGAATTTAATCTTAAAATTCCTTTCCTCTTTCCAAGGAAAGCATGGAGAAGAGCACAGTGGTGGAATATTTTAAAGTTACTCACGCCTTCTCCATGTTTGCTTTGCCTCATTAGAAATTTGTTTACCACATTTATTTTATTTTATTACTTATTTTCATTTTCCAGATTTAGATGCTGAGAAGTTAGGGTAGACATAGTTTGTGCTTTGACTGACTCTGGAGTTGTGAACCAAGCTAACAAATAAATACTAGCATTATTAATATGAAAATCCAGTTATCTTTAAACATAATGATATTCAATTCAGGCTACTGCTATCTACTTACACAGCTTATCTGTTTTACATAAATTATTCCACATCCCAAAATTGATGTGACAGCCATTTCACTCTGTCCTGCTCCATATAGGCTCAAAACCACAAGTATGTACAAAAAAGTTGATTTGAAAGTTATTGGTATGGGTTTATTTCTCTCAGTCACCACCTAGCTGTGTACAGTGCTTTTTAGGCAAACCCACCCAGAGACAGACGTAAAGTGATCATGCAGTGTTTGTCTGTGGAGTGTATACAATCCATTTATGGGGCAAGTCTAGCAATGTCTAGAGGTGGTGTCCTTTTCTTCTCAGTTGGTATTAAAGGAGACATTGAAAGAGTTTGTTGAAAATAAGCTGGAGATTCAAGGATGGAAAATTAAACGTGCAAAAATATTACTTTTTTAACTGTTAAAACAATTGTTCACCAGATACTATATCAACAGAATAAAAAAGCAATCCATGGAAAAGGTAGGAAGATATAATTTAAATCAATTATCTGAACAGGAATTAACATCCAAAATATATCAAAGGCTCACAAAGCTGCACAACACAAGACAGTCTCACTCATAAAAGGTCAGTGGTTGAGCAGACATTTACCCAAAGAAAAGATATGAATGGCCAATATGCACATAAGAAGATATTCAATCTTATTAATCACTGGAGATATGAAAATAAAATGTATAATAAAATATTTATACCCATTTAAAGGACTTATTACCATTACAAAAAAGCAATAAAAATAATAAATGTTGATGAGGATGTGAAAAATTTGCTCCTCTGTATATTGGAGTCAGAATCTAAAATGATTATAGCCACAGCAGAAGATGTTATAGTGAGTCTTCAAAAATTTAAAAATACAATTAGCAGATGATATAGTCATTCATTTCTGGGGATTCTTATGCTGGAAATTTTACTGCAAGTTTTTCATTTTCAAAATGCATGAAGGCTGAACGTTAAGGTGACATTTGTGTATGCATACCTACAGCAGTAACATTTGCAGTAATTAAAAACATGGAACTGATCTGTATATGTGTTGTCAGGAAAACAAAATGACGAAATGTTGCCCCCCCTTTGGAATTTAACTCCAGTGTATACACTTATTAGTTTTCCTGAGTAACCACATTACCGTATTATCTCATTCTCAGGAATTTTACAAGAATATATGAGGTTTGCATTTCCCAGAAACAATTGACCATCTGCCAGTCATGGGACATTGTGGTTTAACATTTACACTACTTCCCAGTTTGTTTTAGCTATTTGTTTTTATTTTTATGACCTTTTTTTCTCAGTGGGTGTATGGTTAGCTACATGGGGACAGGGTGAGAGAGTGTATCTACAGTTTATCTGAACTTATGTGACTTTTTAAAAAATGCATGTAGTACAGGGTCTATAGGATCTCACTACACAGATTGGACTCAGTGATCCTCCTGTAGTCAGCCCCCAAGTGCTGAGATTACAAGTGTGCGCCACCACGCCCAGTCTCAATCCTCATCTCAGTGTGCCCTGGCAGTGGGGATGGCATGGCACTCCAGGGATCAAGCCCTGATACCTGCATCTGCCTAAGCAGGTGTCTTAATCTGTTGAGCTATGTGGCTGGCCCTTAAGGGACTTTTAAAACGGAGTTAAAAAACAAAATGGAGTCTTCTTTGCCCCGATGACATAGGGAAAGGAAACTCCCAAACTGCAAGATACCTGGGACAAGTTCATGTTCTTTAAATGCAAAGAATAAATTACAGGAACAACAGAAGTCAAGGACAGAATATTTTTATTGGGGGAAAGAAAGCTGCTGTCCAAAAGGAGGACAGAAGGGGACCCCAGTGTGTTGCTGAAGAATTTGCCTTTGGGGGGATTTTATATAGCAAAACCATCAGATGAGGCAGGTCTAGGCTGGGGAACATGGGAACTTGCTGTGTGGGCATAAAATGGGATGGAACTATGGTCAGCCAATAAGATTACAGGCAAAATCGATCCAGCAAAATTGATTAAATCAGAATCAAATGGGGAAATGAGTCATATAGCAAGTGGGTGTAAATACACAACAGGGACTTTTCCTGTAGGGTGTTGGGTTAGTGACTCTTCTTGGCTTCTTCTAGTTGATAGAGACCTATTTAGAATATTAGTCCCTGATGTTTATCCTTAGGGTTGTATGTATTTCTTTGATCCTTTGTCTTGAGTCTGGCCCACAGAAGGGTTTTTGTCCTTCACACAATTGCAAGATACCTCCACATCCATACTGGCTCCTTCTGAGAGCCTAGTCCTGTCTGTTTACCTATATTTTTTATCTAACTCCGCTGCCCACAACACCATTAAGGGTTCAGAACTGTAACTCATTTTCAAGTGTTAATTTACTTTGCTAAAATCATCTATTGGTCTAACATTTTTTGGTGGAAATATTTTTTTAAGAAGAGCAAAACAGAAATTCATAACAAAATAATAGAAGAAGAAGAAGAATACATTGCAGATTGTCATCTTCTGAGTAGATATTCAGAGTACAAGATACGGGCATGAAGCAATCTCTAACAATTAGCATGAACCTACCTTTTCAATGGCTAAGAGACACTAACAGTATAGCCTACTTGCATTTTTCCCCTTTTTCCTTGCTTCCTCTTCCCTTTCCCATTCCTATTTCCTCTTTTTTTTTTTTTTCCCCGTGGAATCAGGGATTGAACTCAGCCCCTTGTGCTTGCCAGGGAAGTGCTTATTCTACTGAGCCATCTCCCCAGCCCACTATGTCCTCTTCTCAAAAAACAATGTCTTCCCATTTCATAATACCTAATGTACAATTTAGGCTTTATTGATGTCTTCAAGTTCTCACACCAGGGAGACAATACGATATTTACACAAGAGTCTGATCTATTTCACTTATGAATATGGTTTTAAATTCCATCCATTTACCTATAAAATACTTAGAATAATCTTTCTTTATGGCTGAGTAATACCTCATTGCATTGAAAATGCACTTCTTTTTTATCTGCTCCTTGGTTGATGGGCATTTCGATTATTTTCAAGATTTAGCTATTACAAATTGTGTAGCTGTAAATATGGGCAAACATATATTGCTGTTGTATGATGTTTTTTATTCTTATGGGAAGATACTCAGAAGGATAATTGCTGGATCAAATGGAACTTGTAATCCTAGTTTTCTGAAGAATCCTATTAGTTTTTCTAGTGGCTGCACCAATCTGTATTCCAATCAACAGTGGGGGAGGGCTCCTCTTCTCCCACAGCCCTCCTAGCATTTGTGATTGGCTGATTTCTTGGTGATAACCATTATTTCTGGGGTGAGATAGAAGCTTAATATTGTTTTAAATTACATTTCTTGAATGATCAATGATGCTGAACATTTTTTTCATATATTTGTTTGCCCTTTTTATTTATTCATCTGAGAAGTATTTATTCATCTTAGATATCCATTTTTGGACTGGGTCTTTGAATCTAGTGAGTCTGAGTTTTTCAATTCTTAATATGTTTAAGATAAAATTCCTTGTTAGAAGGATGATTGGTTACAACTTTTTTCCCACTCTATGGTTTACTTTTATGCTCTGATAGTGACTTATTTTTATAAGCAAAAGTTTTTACCATGATGAGATCCTAGTTGTTGATTCTTTCCTATGCAGTTTGGATTTTTTTCATGAACTCTTTGCTTACACCTATGGCTCCCAAATTTCTACCTACTTTTTCTTCTAGTAGGTTAATTGTTTCTATTTTGATATTTAGGATTTTGATCCATTGTAGTACATGGTGATAGACAAGGTTCTGGTTTTAGTTCTCAGCATGTGGAAAGCCAGTTTTTCCAGAACCATTAGTAGAAGAGACTACCTTGGAAGAACATTACATTTTATTGTCACAATTCTTTTATCTTATTTATGTATGATAGTTTACAACTCACTGTGTTAACTTGAATAAGAAACATGCACCTAGGTGGTATCAGCTTAGTTCTGGATGTGGCTGTGGGAATTTGCTGAAGTCAGAAGTCGCCCTTAGGGAGGATTGTTGCCTGAACAGTATGAAAGGGAAGAAGCAAGCCCCAATTTTGTTTCTTCACAATGATTCCAGTCTTCACCTCCACCTCAGTTGTTGTCCCCTGGCTTCTAGCACAGATCCTTCCACTTCCAGTGCAGACCCATTGGTCTCTAGGAACAGACTCACACAAGACACTAACATGAGCTCCCAGCCTGTCACTGGATCCTTCAGGTCACCAGAGAGCAGACAGCCCTTTGGCTCTTTGGCTCTCCCTCATCGGATTCTTTAAACAGCCATTGTATGCTAGCCATGAAAAATTTTATATATTTATTTATCTTGAATTAAGTCTGGTTCTCTAGTAAACACTACTGATACAATAAAAATCTCAAATTAAATGAACATTAACAGATTAACTTAAAAATAAGCATGCATTGGGTGTAAGAATTCAATCCATGCAGTTCTGATTTATTTCACTCAAGAGTATGGTCTCTAGTTGCATCTATTTACTAACAAAAGACTCAAATTCATCCTGTTTTATAGCTGAATAATGTACCATTCTGTTAAAAAAAAAAAAAAGACCACCACATCTTTATCCATTCCTCAGTTGATGGGCTTCTGGGTTGTTTCCAGGATTTAGGTATGACAAGTTGTGTTTCTATGAACATGGGTGCATATATAACGATGTGGTATGTTGTTTACAGTTCTTCTGGGAAAAATACCCAAGAGGAGAATAGCTCCTTAGTGTGATAACCTGAAAGAGAAAATGGAATCTGAAGGGTACAATAAATACTGGGAAAGGGGAATGAACTTATTCAATAGGAAAGAATAAGTTACTGAGTTGAGAAGGACAAGAGAAGGAGTGGGAGAAAGAGATTTATTTATGTACGTAAGCAGGATGGTTTGGACAACTGAACTGTGGATTTCTGCTGGTCTATGGAAAGGAGCAGATAATGCTTAATTTATTTTGTCTCCTTTATTCAATTGTTTGTCCTTTTGCTGTTTTTAATTTCTTATATATTTCTTTTTCTTTCTTCCAATTTTGCATGCATATATCTGGTAATATGAATAATTGGTGGGAAGACAACACTGCATTATAGCAAATATTGTGAAATTCATATTCCTTTGTTAAGTGAAGATCTATATTACTTGTAATTTTACTGTTTTAACACTACTTTTACTCTTATAAAAATAACTAAATAAAAATGTAAAAGAGAGAGAGAGAAAAAAGTAGTACTCAAGCCAGCCAAACATGCCCTGAAGGCATTCTGAGCCAGACCCCACCCCCCAAAAAAATCCTTCTACCATTTTATGGGGCCAGGGAGATGGCTCAGTGGAATAAGTGCTTGCCTGGCAAGTGCGGGACCTGAGTTCAATCCCCAGTTCTGCTGAAAAAAAAAAGTAGTCCAAAGAAAGACTAAAATAACAGAACAAAAAAGAACTGTAGTTGTGTTTGAAGTAATCTGTGATATTCAACAATCTTTTTAGACCTATAGTTAGAGTATTACCTTCATAGATACTCATTGTTTTGTGAGAAAGTTTTCAGACAAGTTTCTCTTGGGGTTACAAAGCTTTCTATTCCATTGTTTGAAATATGAAACAAAGAAACAATTAGTGATTCGCCTGTTTATAGCCTCCCAAGAGCTGGGATTACAGGCCTGAACCACCACCCCAGTCTCAACTGCTGTCTCAGCGCCCCCCACGGGCAGGGCCAGCACAGTAGGCCCTGGAGATCTAAACCCCAGACCCTGCACCTGCTTGCAGGCACTTTAATCTGCTGAGCTATTTGGCTGGCCCAAAACTTTTATATTTTATAATTTATTTTCTGTATCTAAGGTGTAGTACATGAATGTACCATGATTACTATATTTAAAAAGTAAACATATCTATTGCCTTTTACAGTTACTATCATAAACATACCTAAATGCTAATTTCTTTGTAAATTTTCAATGTAAAGTACAAGATGAATTGTAACCTAATGCTCTCCATTAGATATATGGGCTTACTCATCTTACATAAATTCAAGCTTGAATACTTTGAGCTTCTTTCCTGTGCTCCCCATCATTTCCTGCTACAGTATTATTACCTTCAAATTAATTCATTCAAAAACTCTGAACATTTGTCCATTGGTTGCCCGGAATTGTCTTTTGCTATATAGAATTAAACAGCTGTAGGCCCAAAATAGAAAAAAAAATTATCTAATCTGCTGCTGAAAATTTACCATGACAATCAATAATACTATGTCATATTAGAAATGTATTTACTTTGAAGATTTATCTAAAATAGTCGTTTGTTTTGAATCACATATACATTTATTAGTGAGCATATAAAAAGTAAATTCATGTCTGCTTTTCCCCACAAATGGTAGAATGTGTCTTTCTGAGGAATATATTTACAAATGTAGCACCCACGTGCACACAGCGTAGTAGACAGGCTGGGGCACTGCAACAGAGCCTAACACATGCAATCCCTTTCTGAGCTTTTGCAGCCACCGCCCATTCCAATATTCCACGTACAAGAAAGTAGCAATATACCTAAATATATTACTGAACTATGAGATACAAGTGTCACATTAATAAACAACACTTCTTTCAAAATGGTAAAAGAAAACAGTTGACATTATCTTTAGCACTGTTAGTTTTATGAACATCAGAAGTCTGGGATGTAGAATTATAAACAGAATAATAACATCTGATATAAGCAGAATAAGAACCCTGATATAAAATAAAGTGCTGGCTGGAGTGCTTCAAATCCTTCTAACTCTGGCAGGTGACCTTTCTAATTTTTTTTTTTCTATGTAATTTGGCTCTCTCCTCTAGGAAACAATTCAGCGAGAAATCTTAGAGAAGGAATGTAACAGTGTGGGTCATTCAAGTATGATAAAAGCTGTATTTTCATATTTTTGTTAAGACCTATGAGAATGGTGGAGCTGGCTTTGGATGCTCGTGATGCCCAAGGGGCCCTGCTTGTGTGAGCTGGTCTCCAGTTACTTTGTTCTAAAAAGAAACTGAATGGGGAAAATATTGCATCTGCAGTAGGAATGGGAGGAGATGCCCTCTGTGTCCTGTGCATACATTTATCAACAGTGACCTTAAACCCTGCTGTGAGACCTAGACATGCCAAGAAGCTAGTCTAAAATTTAACCATTCAGATCCTTATTTACACCTTCTTAGAGCAAATCACTATGAACAGTGAGACTTCTGACATAATCAAGAGTTAGCTTGTATATCGTTAAGAGAAAACTATACTCAAATAAAAGTAATAAGTACTTTAAGAGTGAACTTAACTACAAAGTGTAATAAGTGATAACAATATTTTCATGTATGTGTGCAAGGTGAAAATTTAAAATTTTCACTTTCTAATTTAATTTACATAATTGTAAAAGAATATGAAAATCCCACATAGCTTTCCCTGCACTCCTGTGAATAAGGCTTTCGTAATGCCATTAAAACATATTTGCTTTTCATTTATTAATTAATTTATCGCACATGTGGAAAATAATTTTTGATTAGCTTTACTTAAAAGTTTGATACTAAAATAATTAAAAATTATATAGAGGTTGCAAGAATAGTTTGTTGGGCAGTTCTAAGCTTTTATGTATATTCAACATTTTGTATCATTTTTCTCTCTCTTCTCCCTCCTCCTCCCTCCATCCCTTTCCTCCTTCCCTTCTGCCCTTCTTTCCTTCCTTCTCTCCTTCTTTCTTCCACTTGTCTGACACATTTTTTCTCTTGGCTGAACTGTTTCACAAGTAAATTGTAGACATTATGATTTACAATCCTTTAATAATTAATTCAACATACGTTTCCTAAGAGCAAGGGCATTCTATTGTAGGTCCATCATACAATTAATATATCATGAACAATCATCACAGGAACAATGATCATACCTAATACACTTGCTAAGCTCCTTTATTTCCAATTATTAAGATCATGCTCTTAGTTTTTTCAAGTGTTGATACAGTTCAGAGTTATGAATTTCATTTATTGCATCTATCTTTAGCCTTACTTACCTATGAGTATTCCCTGTTTTTCTTCTATTCCTATGTCTCATGATGGTAACGGTTTTTGGAGAGAATGTAAATTTGCCTTTTCATTTCCTCATGATTAGATTGAGACTGCTTTTTTTTTTTTGTCAGGAATTCTACAT
>NDGN011557990.1:5984-16985 GCA_002564285.1 Tympanoctomys barrerae | reverse complement strand
AAAAAAAAAAAAAAAAAAAAAATTTCAATAAAAAGTCACTGGTTAAAACACCTGCTTAGGCAGACAAAGAGACTGGGGTGTGGTTGGGGGGAGGGAGGGCGTAAATCCCTGGTGCATGCTGGCCTCTCCCCTGGGGAGCACTGAGACAGTGACTGAGATCACCATTGAGACTGGGCATGGTGGTGCTTGCCTGTAAATCCCAGCGCTTGGGAGGCTGAAAACTGGAGGATTATTAGGAATCCAATCTGTGTAGTGACACCCTGTAGACCGTGCACTAAATACATAAATTTTTTAAAAAGTCACTAGTGCAGAGAAAAATAGCTATGAAAAATAATCCACAAAAATAATAGAATTTCCTTTTTAAAAAAAAAATCCTAACTCGGACAATAAATGCTGAAACAATAATCATCCCAGCCTCTCTTCAATGTTCTGCCTAAGGAATAGTTGTATAGTCAGGTTCAAAATTCCAAGAAATCATTTCCCAGAAGCCAGGGCAGACACTCAAAAAAGAAAAGTACACAACTATCCACCACTAACCTATTTATCTATCATCCATCCATCCATCCACCCATCCACCCATCCATCCTTTCAGCTAGTCATCTAGCCATCTAAAAAACACTGCAAAGGAAGAAAACAGTTAAAGACAGCTACAGTCTTCAAAGGCATTAAGTTTCAGCTATATTTTATTTTCAAGTAAAAGAGCATGTTTGTTCTAAAATAGTAAGCTTTATTTGAATTTAATAATGTATTAAAATTTATTTTTATTCTTTTTCTTGGTGGAACCGGGGATTGAACTCAGGCCCTTGCGTTTGCCAGGAAAACACTTATTCCACTGAGCCATCTCCCCGGCTCCTGTATTAGAAATTTAAAAAGATTCCATTATCTATTACATGTTAGGAATTACAAGCTTTCTATAAAACATAGTGAGATCTGTTTTCAGAAAAGCTGTGTATACTATTAAAACTAAGTAATTTCTCCCTATATTTTCATAGTATAACTTTTCTGAATGTATTTTCTCAATGTCAGTAGACATTAGTAGCTATCAGATAAGATGATACAGGTCTGGTATAGTGGAAGAGATGAGTAATCCCCGAATCTGGGAAGCTGAGACAGGAGAAATCTAAAATTCAAACCCAGTCCAAATAACTTGGTGACTGAATGAGGCCCTGCCTCAAAACAGAGGTAGCTCAGTATAAAAGTTGTGAATCCTTTAAAACAAGTTTTGGATCCAAAACCCCAGTTTTAAACAAAGAAAAGAATAAAATGGCCACGGCACATGTGGCAGTATGTATCATTGGAAACTCTTAAAATAGTTTTGCCATCATTGGCCTACATAGTATTACTGGTCAGAATAAAGGCTGACAGGCCAATATTCTTACTTTTAAGCTGCTTTACAAAAATGTAATGCATATAATCCAAGGTGAATTGAAATAACTGTGAAATGAACATATTACCAGTATCTCCAAGAATTTCCTAGATTATTCACTGCAGAGTACAAAAGAAACACAAGTAGCACAGTCTTCCCCTTGGAAAGCTGAAATCTAATGACAGAACAAAAGAAGATGGTATGTATCTAAGGGTTACAAGACTCCTTAGAACATAATCAGCTAGAATATAAGAGGCTGAATTGAAAAGAATATGGGCCCTTATTCCTATCCTAGGGTGGTACAGCTGTGTGTAGGACAGAAAAAGGGAACTCCAGATGGTAATAAGAAAAACAGATGCATGAAGAAAGCACATTTGTGGTTTTAGACAACAAAGACTGCAAAGGTGAAAGCAGATGATGAAATAAGAATAATTATTAAAGAGGAAGCCAATGGGAATAGCTTAAAAATCTAGGGTCAAAGGATTCACTGGTCCAGACATGGTGGCACTCACTTATACAGTAATTCCAACACAAAAAGCTGAGACACGATTACGGGCTCCAGGTCAACCTGCACATAGCAAGACCTTGTATCAAAAAACCAAAGTTTCAATGGGATGAAAACTGCTAATTGTGAACAGCATTCACAGACATACCATTCCAAAGCATTCCCAGCACCACAAAGTAGAAGCTATCACTCTGAAGTTATTCTGAAGGAAAAATATGCCAAGCTATTGCTGGAGGGACAGGAAAGTCAGGAACAGTTGGTTAGTGGGTGTTACCCAGAAAAAGTTAAGTACTCCTGGCTCTCAAAGAAAACTACTCACTGAAAAACACCTACTCTAAAAATGTATGCCATTCTACACACAAAATTTAGAGTCCTGTAATAAACTTAATTTCATTCAAATATTTGCAGGTTCTTTATTAGAAACAGCATATCTGAAGTACAAAATACCTAGATTTATGGCCAGTGAATAATGACTTATAAAGGGAAACTGCACAGCTATTTCAAAACCTCATCACTCTTTCAGATCAGGTGCTAAAGATTAATGCTAATTGTGCCTAAAAAAAATAATACGCTAATGGTACCAATTTCAAGGGTTACTTGACTTCTGTGAGTCTCAGTGTTCTCATCCACAAAATAGGCAAATCTATTTAATAGGGTTTTTGTAAAATAAATCTACTTTTGATCCAAAATATTTAACAATCTCTGGACCCTGTAAGCACTTAAACAAAGGGCAGCCAAGGTACACTGTATGTACAAGTTAACAAACAAATGGTCAATGAATGGACTCTTATTAAGCACCTCATTTTTAGAGAACTTCTATAAGAAAAGTGTAATCACTCCACATATCTTTTTTTTTCCTAAAATAGTATTTATCATAGTTTACTGTAAATGTCTTTGTTGGCTGCAGCTCAGACCTATAGTGATCCTTCTGTCTTATCTTCCGCAGCACTGGGATTACAGGCATGCACTATCATGCCCAGCTCAGGGGCCTGCACTGTATATGGTACCAGAGATCAAACCCAGGTAACTTACGCTTGCAAGGCAGGCGCTTAGACAGCCAAGCTATCTCCCCAGCCCCCCAACTACATTTTTTATCCTCAGACACTCAATGTGTACCACAATGCCTACCACACTGAATACCAAGCATTTGATCAACTGATGTATTTTTTAAAAGAAGTCAGCAAGTTGCTATTTTTCATGTGAAAAGATGAGTAATTTTAAAATACTGACTGCATGTGTGGTCTCAGGGCCTTTGTGAAAAGCTGTTTCAGCTCTAACCAAAAGATAACCCTACACTTTTTTTGTTTTGTTTTTTGTTTTTTTTTTTTGTCTTTTTGAGACAAGGTCATTATGCAGCTTAGGCTGGTCTTGAGCTCCCTTTGTCATCCAGGCTGGTCTCAAACTCCCAACAATCTTTCTGCCTCAGCCTCCCTCGTGCTGGGATTAAAGGCATGTGCCCCCATGCCCTGCTACATCTGACTAGAATTTTTCATTATATTTATAGATTCAGTGTTTTGGTAAGTCCATAAAATATTTTATATCCATCTGCTTCATTCAAATTCTCCATCTCCTCTATAATCAGCTACCTATACAGAAAGCTAAACTGGCTACCAGGCTTAATAAATGCCAAAATATCTCATACAGTCTGCTTAATTGAACAGAGCAATCCTAAATACCGTATATGAAGTAGGTGACACCATCCCCCTTTTTAGAGGTGACATGCTCGGGGTCACACAGCTATCTATGGCACAGGTAGAATCTTTCCTCAGTGCAGCACAGTCCTCCTAAAGATCAGCTACAATTCACAGTTCTTCCTCAAGCAAAAGCTAGAATTCTCAATTTTCTTGAAGAATCGTGCAAGATTATTAAAGTGAAGTTATAGTATTGCCAAAAACTCATTAAACTGTCAAAGAAGCTTTAAGGTAAGGCTACGTATCTACCAGCAAACAGTAATAATGGATGGGGCTCATAGCTATTTTGCCTTAAATGTGTTTGCCCTGGTGAAGGCCATTCAGAAATAACTCAAGTCTCTCAGAGAAAACAATGAAATAAACAATCAGGACAGGAAAAAGTTACATAATAAAGATCTGGCCAGAATTTTTATTTATTTTTTTTTTTAAAAAAAGGCCAACTGGGCCAGGGAGATGACTATGTGGAATAAGCGCTTCCTGGGCAAGCGCAACAGCCTGAGTTCAATCCCTGGCTCCACCAAAAAAAAAAAGTTAAACTTCCATGTGGCCAGGGAGATGGCTCAGTGGAATAAACCCTTCCCTGGCAAGGGCCTGAGTTCAATCCCCAGTTCTGCCAAAAAAACTAAAAAAAAAAGGCCAACTAACCTAATCTCTTGAATAACTTATTGTTACAAAGCTATTACTTACTTTCACCTCATTACAAGTATTAAAAACACTTAACTGCCTCTTAAAATGTTCAGAAGAAGGGGCCTGGGAGATGGCTCAGTGGAATAAGCACTTCCCAGGCAAGCGCAAGGGCCTGAGTTCAATTCCCCGTTCTGCCAAAAAAAAAAAAAAAAAAAGTTCAGAAGACATCTTAGAAGGGAAAGTAGTATGACTGGCTTTCAGTATACACTATAAAATAGAAAGTGCTTTTGTCTTTTTTTTTCCTCCTTAGACATTTGGCTTCAAAAAAATTCCCTTGAGTTCCAGCTTCAACTTTTTCCATCATGACATGACTACTGAGGCCATATTCACAGAGATCAAGTTACCTCTCATTTTAAAGTTCCTTTATCTAACTGTAATTTCCTGTTCCAAGTGGTGTGAATTGTTATCTCTCCCTAGAAAAATGTAAAACTCAAGGAACTCAAAAGTGCCTTTACAATGAAATTTTGATTTCTCCTCCAATTGCCTCATGTGCTTGATACCACTGCAAGAACAGACAGCATGACAGGAGGTAATAATTTGGAATTTCCTCTCAACTTATAGATGTATTTCCTCCCCAACAAAATACAGAAAAATGTACAAAAATGGTATGATAAACAATTAATGATAATGACCAAATTGTGTTAGATGAACAATCTAGGATGATTGTGTATCACAAAATAACTACTGAATATTATCCTTAGTATGAAGCAAATACTAGAAAACCAGTTTTCACAGTTTGCTTCCTGGTAACAACAGGAAAAAGGCCAGAATGGACCCAATCTCTCCCCATAAACATTTTACTTATCTAAAAATTAGCTAGAATTCTACTTTAAGCCTGCTTACTTCAATAGGACACACGCAAAGAAAATCAGGGATCAATGGTGCTCTCATGGACCGTTCTATCACAAGCAGAAATCTTTACATCTTTACAGCCAGGCCACCTGGATTTGATTCCCGATTCTAGCACTTACCTTACTCTGTGTCTGTGTCCTTAGAAAAATTCTCTGGGATTCAGTTTCCTTGCATGTAGAATGAGCTTAATAGTACTTACCTCTCACTGGCTGTTCTCATGCTACTTCACCAACTGGTGAACAAATCACAAATACATTCCACAGATTTTTCTATGCTACATACCACATATGCTATGCCTAATCTAAATATGTGTACAAACATGCATATGGTAAAAAAAATTGTTAAAAATTATAGAAACATTGACCAATGGATATTAAATTAGGAGTCTGATGTTCAGGCCCGGAAGACAGCTCAGTGGCCTAACACTTGCCTGGCAAGTACAAGGACCTGGGTTCAATCCTTACTACTACATGCCAGCCACTGAAGCCAGGTGTGATGGCACACACCTATAATCTGAATGCTGGGGAGATTGAGACAGGAGGATCACTACGAGTGTGAGCTGTATAGTGAGATCCTGTACCAAATAAATAAACCTTGAAAAAAATTAGCTGTTTTAGTGTGCCATTTTGCACTGGAGGATAACTATAGATAATAATTACGCATTGTATAATGCAGAAACCTTGAAGAACTTGGAACTTTCACCATGACAAAATAATAACTGGCAGATAAGCAGAGCTTAATTTGACTTAAGCAGTATCTACATGGCCACTTATGCACACCTGCAATAATAGCAACTGGGAGGCCACAACAAAAGGATCCCAAGTTTAAGGCCAGTCTTGTATACATATATTGAGCTCCTGTCTCATCAAAAAAGAAGAAGAAGAAGAAGAAAGAAAGAAAAGCAAAACAAGGCCAGGTTTGGTGGTACAAACCTATAAGCCCAACACTCTGGGAGTCTGGAACAGGACAATCACAAATTCTAATTCAGTCTTTGAGAGCCTGTCTCAAAGAATGAAAATCAAAAAGGTTTAAGGACGTATCTTAGGGCAAATGCCGTGGATTCAAAGGTGATACAGAAGTGTTTTAATGGGACTTAATAATATGCATAATTTCGTTTTTATGTATCAGTTAAAAAATTAAATTTAGAGACTGGGTAGGTATCTTAGGGATAGACTATTTGGGTTTAATCCCCAGCACCACAAGAATAAATTCATTGCTTTAAATTTTTTAAAAATCTTGGTGGGCGTGGTGGCACACACCTGTAATCCCAGAGTCAGGAAGCTGAGGCAGGAGAATCATTGCAAGGTTCAAGACTGGCCTAGGCTACAAATTGAGCTCAAGGCCTGCCTGAACTGCATAGTGAGACTCTGTCTCAAAAAGACCAAAAACAAACATCCCAGATGTTTATTTTAATTCAACTTGTCACAACATATAACAGTGCATTATCATTTGTACCGCAAAGATAAGAAAATGTCTCAGAAAGACTAAATTTGTTATATGGAAAAAAAAAGTTATAAATAAAAGTTATATGATACATCAATTTTTCAATGCAACATTTGTACAAAAAGTAAGGTTGGGCCTTACCAAACAACATCAAAGCTTATTTATTTTATTGTCTTTTTTGAAACAGGGTCTGGCTATGCAGTTTAGGCTGGCCTCGAATTCACTTTGTAGCCCAAGCTGGGCTGGAACTTGCAACAACCCTCCTGCCTCGGCCTCACCAGCGCTGGGATTATAGCCTTGTGCCACCACACCCAAGAAAGCTTATGTTTAATGTCTCACATTTATAAACAGGCCTCATGACAACTGTGGAGACAGAGTAACTAAAATCTGGAGATTGATTAGCATGTTGATGACCATTTAACTAGCAAATTACTGCAGTCAAGAACTGAATCAAATTAGCCAACTCCAACTTTGGTGCTCAGTTCCTGAACCCATAGCCAGGCAGGGACAACCCACTTTTCACAGCAGCCACGCTCTCTGGAGATCCTGCCTAGGGAACTAGTAGCAGGGGAACTCGTTCAGCCCGATTTTATACAGGCTGCCTGCCTCATCTATAGAGCTCCAATTCCAAAATGGCTTCAACATAACACAAGCACTGGTGGATGGGAAAGGTACAGAAGATTACAGGGTAGGAGCCACACTCCAGGGGCCAACAGTCCATAAATATTCAATACAGATCAAAGAGAATGTTTAGTGTGAAACTAGGTGTGTGGTTTAGGCCAAATCATTCCTCATAAAGACTTACATCTCTACGACGGGGGAATTATTTTTTTCCTTAGGCAAACGCTAGGAAAATAATTCAGCAATTTCTGTTGGATTCCATTTTGAAGGCCCTGCTTAAAATTTTATCTTGGGTTCAGTAAAGCCAATAAGATTTTCCACATACCACACTATGTGCTAAAGGTGGATCCAAGAAAAATGGGAGCTAAAACAACAGGGTAAGAAATGGGATGCACGGAAAGCAATCAAAAAAGAAATTCACTAAAACCCAAATAATATTGATTATGTACAGTATAAATTTCCAACGGGAAAATGCAAAAAGCTGAGTAACCATGTGTTCATATGAACAATAAGGACAGTGTACTGAGCAGAAAATTTTCATATCCTTGTAAGTTTCACCTTTCTTTTTTGGCTCTTATATTAAAAAAAAAAAAAAAGGAAAATTTATTGGAGAAAAGGAATGGGGAACAGCAGTAGCTCCTGAGCAGCAGGAGGGGTCCCGAATGGGTGGCTTCTTCTGCCTCTTGGGGCCTGCTGATTTTCTATATTCATAACATCATCTGCCAAATTCCATCTCCCACACAAGGCAAGTAAAATCAGAGCCTGATGCTATCTTGCCTTACCACTGAAAAACTGCACTGAAAGCAAGGACTAGAGACACGCATTTTTACAGAAAGGCTGGCAAACCGTCTCACCAATGCTGCCACCTTTGAAAATCCCATTACATGCAAGTTCTCCATTTGCAATAGACAAAGGTGTACCTTCCCCACCACCGGAGAGGCTACCAGGCGAATTTCAGACCGTAAAACACGTCTATGGGGAAATTTTGGGTGAGAACACAAAAGGTTCCGTCATTAAATGACGGTAAATATCACGAAAAATATTGGCAGTTCCCAGCCTGTCTCAGGAACCGGTTCCAACAAATCCATCTCTCGATGGAAACCTCAACTCTGTCCTTTCCAGGGAATCTAGAGTCCCAGCAGGTTCCCAAACCAGTAAACGGTGATAAAATGGCTTTACGAAAAGTGGGGGTGGGAGGCCCTCCCCACCGCTGTCTCCCAAGGTTAAACTCCTTACTCATCCACGGAGCGCAACAGGGGCATCCGCGCGCGTCTGAACCCGCCCGGCTTTAGTTTTATTTCAATTTTTAGAAACCAGAAGGTAAAGAGGAGGTAACAGGCCGGTTCTCGCGGCCCGGGCGAAGGGAGGGGTCTCGCGGGGGCGGGCACCGGGGAGCGAAGGGAGCCTCCGCACGGGGTCCACAGCCCGCCGGTCCCTCCCAGAGCAGCTCGGGGCCGCACCCGCCCGCGGGGACGGGCCGCGGGCCGCCAGGAGGGCCCGGGCTTCCTAGAGGCGAAGGGCCCAGCCCCGGAAACAGGGAGGGGCCGCCGTGAAGCCGGGCCGCGCGCTGCCAGCGGCCGCGCGGCACCGCGGAGGGGACGCACAGCTACACCCGGACCCACCCACGGGACAGCTGTCGTGGCCGCCGCCCTCTAGGGGCTTCGAGCTTGGGCCCCTGGGGGCCGCGGGCGGGCCCCGCGTCGCACTCACCGTGGGAGGGCTGCAGGGGGGCAGAGGTGCTTCCGACAAAGCTGGGCGCGGCGACCGCTTCCTTACCAAGCCCACTCCTCAGGAGGCAGCGGTGGCGGCAGCGGCAGCAGCTACTCCGGCTGCAGAATCAGTGGCGGCGGCGGCGGCGCAGCTCCACTTCCGCTCCGGCCACCACTTCC
This sequence comes from Tympanoctomys barrerae, assembly GCA_002564285.1. Lineage (NCBI taxonomy): Eukaryota > Metazoa > Chordata > Mammalia > Rodentia > Octodontidae > Tympanoctomys > Tympanoctomys barrerae. The sequence goes on along the minus strand of NDGN011557990.1, from coordinate 7,931 downwards.
GCTCCGGCCCGAGTCCCGCCCCGTCCCTCGCCGTTTCTTCATTGGACAAGCGAAGCACGGGGTTGCCCGAGCCGCGCGGGAGGGGCACTGTCGGAAGGGAGGAAGAGCAGCCGAGGACTGGGCTGCAGCGTGCGGGGGAGGGCTGCAGCGTGGGAGCTAGGAGGAGGCGGGCGAAGGGGAAGGAAATAGGGCGGGGGAGCGAAAGGAGGAGGTGGAAAGGAAAGGGCGGAGCTGGAGTGGTAGTCAAAAAAAAAAAGGGCTGGGTCGGGGGCAAGAAGGGCTGGGTGATTTTAAGGCGAGGATTGACCCTGGTTAGGTTGGCGACTCGCAGGCTCGAGATTCCAAGGGTTTTTGGACCCTAACCCAACCTGAAAGTAATCTGTATGAGGCTAGAGGGTGAAGTCAGTCCCATTGGCAGTCCAGAAATGGCTCTTCCTTACGATTTTCAGCCAATCCTTTTCAATCTTACAGGGCACTTAATAGTTCTCTTAAGTGGTAGCGAACCTGTGGCACTCATGCCAAAGCGGCCTGTTCGTTACCATTAAAAGCTTAGCTAGGCGTGGTAGCACACGCCTGCAGTCCCAGCACTCTGGATGCTGAGGTGGGAGGATCAGACCAGCCCGGACTGCAAGGGCTGCAAAGTGAGCTCAAGGCCAGACTGCACTGCATAACGAGACCCTGTCTCAAAAAGAAAAAAAAAAAACTAAGAGATTCACCTTTACTAAATGACTGAGGAGACCACATATAAATCCTAGGGATCCACCACAGCAAAGATCTTTTAAAAAACAAACTATATGTCTTCATTGACAGTCCCCCCCCCACCCCCTTCAAGGCCGTGGAGGAAGCTTCAGGGAAGGAAGGCCTCCGTGACTTCCCAGTCCCAGGATTGCTCGCACCTTTACCAATGCTTTATTCTCAGGAGAGTTGACTCTTAAACCTAGCCTGCACAAACCCTCAGTGTTTCACACACTTTCTACAAATATTGAGTAAGCTTTCTGTTTAGTGCTAGAGATGCAGAGCAAGATAGGGAGGAGCCCTGCTAGTTTCGAGTGTACGGTGTGGTAGGAGAAAGTACAAAGCAGGCCTTCGTCATCTCCCCTTTACCTTTACCTCATGATAGACTTTTTTTTTTTTTTTAATCATAAGGCTTCTGATACATCACTCTGCTCTCAAAACTGCCCCCATTGGCCGGGGAGATAGCTCAGCGGTGTAAGCACCTGCCTGGCAGACTCAAGGACAGAGGTTTGATCTCTGATGCCCCATGCTGTGCTGCACCAACCCCACGCCGTGCCTACCACTGAAACCAGGCGTGGTGGTCATGCCTTTAATCCCAGCACGGGGAAGACTGAGACGGGAAGAGCGCTATGAGTCCAAGCTGCATAGTGAGACCCTGTACCAAATAAATAAATCTTTTTAAAAAATCAACTATTAAGTGATCCTTTTAGATGTCATGATAGTTAGATCATCTTGCTTAAGTCTTTTTTTTTTTTTTTTTTTTTCTTTTCTTGGTCTGTTTTTTAGTCGAGGCTTATTTTTTGTTTTTGTTTGTGGTACTGAGGACCAAACCCAGGACTCCCAGCTTGCTAGGTAAGTGTTGCATCGCTGACCTAAATCCCTAGCCCCCACCTTGCTTACTTTTTTTTTTTAAAGAGTTTTTTTTTGAAGGCTGGGTTTGAGTCAACTCTCCTGAGAATAAAGCGTTGGTAACTGTCTTACAATGCAGTTCAGTCTGACCTTGAACTCACTTTGTAGCCCAGACTGGTCTCAAACTCACAACAATCTTCCAGTCTCAGCCTCCCAAATTCTGGGGTTACAGGTGTGCACCACCATGCCCACCTTTGCTTAAATCTTTTTTTAAAAAAACATTTATTTATTTATTTATTATGTGTGGGGGGGCCAGCTCAGCCCACCAGGGGGCAGGGCTGGCTGGCATGTGGTGCTGGGGGA
>NDGN011557989.1:0-11084 GCA_002564285.1 Tympanoctomys barrerae | reverse complement strand
TCTCCCCCGAGCACACGCGGGCTTCTAGCTAAATACCCTAAGGGACCCAATCCCAGTTTGCTATGTGGCACTCGACGGTAGGTCTACATACGCAGAAGCGGGCCAGGGGTTTCAGCCTTGACCATATATGGTGACGAACAGTGGTGGAGAGCACTCACCCCCCGGGGGGTGGAAGGCGGAAGCCGGCGCCATCTTCAGGGCACCAGCACGCAGCTCTCCACAACCTCCACCTTCCCAGCTGCCCCTGTAGCTGGGTCTCTACTCTCTTCCCTCTGGTGTGCTACTTATGCACAGCATTCAACCTCAGAATCGCAAGGCTCTAGCAGTACCAAGGCCCATGTCTTGCTCAGGCCGAGGCCTGTGGAGCTGAGAGCCTCTCCCAGAACCACCCTCTGCGTCACCTCCCTCTAGACGCTCTGCGGCCAGCCCGCGTGCCTTTCTGCCTGCTGCCCTGATGTCTACCTGAGGCAGAGTTTCTGTTCCTAGCCCAGGGACCAGATGCAGACCTCTGTGGTCTGGGAGATGGCAGTGAATGTGCAGGCTTCCTGGTAGGTTGTGACAATCGCTACTACAGGACCCAAAGGCAGTCAGCTGATTGTTTAGATCAGTAGAAATTGTTGCCTAGGTCTGTTTCTTGTTTCCCCAACGGTAGCTTTCCTTCACTTTCTCCTCTCTCTTTCCTTCCCTTCCATTTTTTCACCTCCTCATCCAGGCTTTGCCGGATGCTGTTCCTGTCTTGCACGCCGAAGGTGTGCACCATGCAGAGAGTCACGTGGGCAGGTCCCTGGGTGCGCTGGGTACCCAACCTCAGCTGCTGAGTCCATCCTTGGAAGAAATATCTCTTAAACCAGCACGACTCACATCTGAATGTGCAGCAAGGGAGGGATTGTTAACACAGAGAATCCTGGCTCTGTAAGTATGAGGATAGAAAATTTATTTTTCAGACAGGAGTTGAGAAAGGTTAATGCTGCCCATTTAAAGGATCTTGGACTTGAAATCAAACCTGCATTTGGGAAACATGCTGCCTGCGGTGTCCTGGATTTGTTTCTGTCTAGAAATTGAAGTTTCCGCCTGTTGGCACAGCTGGGACCCCGTGATGAGAGAAGACAGTGTATCCTGGAAGGAGATGTGGGAGCACAGCTGTCTGTCTGTTGCTCGGTTTGCAAGACTGACAGGGAAATCTCTGTAGTAGATTCTAGCAGGTGCCTGGGGTTGCTGGAAGCAGCTTCTCTCCTGGACTTGGACTGCCGAGAACAGAAGCCCTCTGCCTACCGCTGGGCTTCCGTTGTCATTGGAAACGCTCCCATGGTGCAGATGAGAAAACACTCCCCTCAGGACACTGGCTGGTGCCTCTGTGGAGTATGAAGACATAGGCCTGGGGATTTGATTTTGGCTTGAAGGCCATGTTTACTAGTAACATCTTGTCCAAAGCCAACTAAATGAAAATAAGCCGGGAGAATGCAAACTAAATGATCAGTATCTTTTTTCAGTGATGCCTCATGCAAGGCATCTCATGATCACTTTCTCTTTTTTTTAATTTTAGTGGATTGGTTAAGGGGACACCATCTCCAAGGGTGGCTACAAGGAGCACTGCACCCTCCCATGACTGCATCCTACATGTCCCCCGTGGCCCAGCCTCCTTCCAGCTGTGCCTGACATCCGTCCAGGCAATCATGACTTCTCATAACCCTTTTTCCTTTCAGGAAACCCAAAGTTATCTTTTTGTTGCATAACACCTCTATAATGGGATAGGGCTTGTAGTCCCCCTTATTCCCATCACTTTCTTTTCTGTCCTGAAGGTGGGAGAGCCCTCCTTTTCTTTAGGTACCCTTGGTATGCCGGCCTCTTATCTCTCTAATGATGCTATTGAGTCAAGAACAGGAGGCAGCCAGCTGGGCACAGCAGGGGCTGTAGCTCCCATCTGGTGTGGTCCAGGGAAAAGAGTTCTCACTCACGTGTGTGATGTGACATTCTTGGGCTCCCTATGGGGACATCAGAAAAACCTCACTGTTACTAATGCCTCATGCAGTCAATTGTCACTGTGGGAAATGTGAGTATCCAACACTGTTCTAAATTGGCGCTAGGACCCCAGGACATGACTGCCACATCTATCTCATGAGTCTCTGGAGTCCGCCTCGGTCTGAGATCAGTGCTGTGCGGTTGTGGCTGCAGGCCCAGTAGAGGGCTACGTGCTATGGATCCATTCTCCTCACGTATGTCTCCGCTTTTTGCCCACATTTAAATTCATGCTACAGTCATGGAATCTTTGCTGTGCATTAGGGAGGGAGGGGACAATTAAGATAAAAGTGGCTGATGCTGGCCGTCCCACTCGTGCACCAGTCTCCTGGACACGATGTGGGCCCTGCTCTCAGATAAATCATGATAACATTATCAAAATGCCTTGTTTCGCTGAGTTCTGGACTTCGAGCAAACAGCATCACGAGGTACACGTGCTCATGTTACACGGAGAGCAGGACTGTGGATGGCAACAGTTCTTCATAATGGCAAAGTGGATGAGACTCCTTGCTTCCTAGTAACAAAGGGACTCCAGATGCATGGCTATGTGCCTTTTAGTAAGTGGAGAACAATACTGAATGCAGAAAACTGAAGAACCGAGATGCCCAACAGCTTTCCTTGCCTGCTTGTATTTTTGCTGGTTTACTTCTTCACTGAGAGAAGAGCAGTGGAGATATCCACAAAAGTAATGGGCACCTGAGGCCAAACGGGCTTGCTTCAGCACCCCTAGGAGCTCTTCTGCTCATATCTGCTACTCTGAAAACAGGGTTAAATTCAAGGTGAGAAAAAAAAATCCAGCATCTGTCTCTTCTGAACACATGTGGCTTTTGATATGCTCTTCTTCCTGATGCTGTCGTTCAGATGTTCTTGGGTTGCCTGGAACTACCTGAGGCACCTTGATAATAACTCTTAAATTAAACCTCTCAGCAAAAATAATGAGGGCAAAGTGGTAAAGACATTTGTTTTGTCGTACTTAGAAAACAACCGTGTATTTTGTTAACAAGGATAAGATGCGATGCAGGCAATGCATTACCACGAATCTCCGCTGTCACTGTGATGGGGCCACCCTTCAGCTTTTAGGTGGGCACGGCACTCCGGGAGCTGTGTCCTGGATGAGTCCCATGGAGGGAGGGGCTGGGATTGCACAGATGCCCTGGGGTCGGAGTGAGGTCTGCACGGCAGTCAGCGCTGGCACCTGGCGGAAGACTCCGTCAATTCAGAGTCCTTCTGGGCACTGACCACGTAAAAGGAGGAGCAAGGTCAGTTTCTCCATGGGGGGGGGATATAATGCTCATTTTCATAATAGAAAGCAAATGCCATTGAGCACACCAAACTGATCTCTGGAATTCTTCCAGCTCCTATACACCACCAGCAAGGACAGTTGTAGGTTTGCAGCCAGCAATCTAGGCAATCGGCCATAAGCTGGGCTTTGCTAACTCAGGCTCTTGTATTACATATACGAGCATTCATGCCTCAGAAGAGGGACTGTGCTGGGTTTCTTGTTGATGTCTGCATAGCAGTCCACACTCACCTACTGAGTGCCCGTGCAGATGCAGGAGTCACTGTGGTGCTCCCAGAGGCTCTCGTCAGGGCATTTGTACAAATGGCCCCTTTTGTTACCCTTACTGGGATAGGTGGTAACTTGTGGGTGGGTCTGGTCCTGTCTGGTCTGAGAGCTTCAGGGAGTGCTTTGGCTCACTGCAGTTTTTTCATTACTCAATGTTATTATTTCTTTGAGTGTCATCACTTGAATACAGCTAGGAAGCACTGCTGAAGAAGGTGATGGCTAATCTGAGGCTTCTAATTCATTGAGAGTTCCACACAGAGGCTGCAGCCCATGGAAAGGATCAGAGAAAGTGATGCCCAGATAGCTCCTGATGGTGTTGACATTGGTGGAGAGAAGGAGGACAGGGGAGAGAGGAGCATGGGAGAAATGAGGATGTGGGGGGGGGCATAGGGCTTTGTAAAGCACATTAATTTCCTCCCAGACTCTTGGGTAGAACCATTGAATAACCGTAAATCAGTGGCTCTTCTGCTGGGTCTGATTACTGGGAGAGTGGCGGACGGGAGTCTGATGGCCTGGAAACTGAGGGAGCAGCTCAGATGGCTCTGCACGGAGCCAGGGGTGGTCTGATGAAGGGCTTACACAAGGCAGCAATAACCATTTGTTAATGACAATATTTTGCAAGTTGCAGTGCACTACAAGTGCTGATTTTCAAATACACCTTAGTAGATTACCCGTATGAATTGAAATCAGACTTGTAGCTATCTGCCAGGGCAACTAACGAATTACCGAGGCTTTCATTTTAGGCCACGAAGAAGTCCATTGTGACGTTACGAGGGCTTAGGTGAAATTGAAAGAATGTTTTGATACAATTTTTAAGAGCAGATTTTCCTTGCAAAAGAGAATGTTCTTGCCATCATCGGAGGTAGATGGAATAGTCAAACACGACCTGAGAAAGGAAGAATCCACCTCCTCATTGCTCTTGGTCTTGGGAGATCTTTAAATGTTCGAAGGTGGATCTCATATGTGTGGATTTGTGCACTAAGCGCTGATTTCCAGGCCCCTTTCCCCTTTGGTCATCAGGGACTATTAGCCTTCATGTGATGTGCTGAAGTTTATATGTGACCGGATGGAAACTGCTCACGTGTGAGCAGCGCAGAAATGCTAGCTTTGGACCATTCTGGTTTTGCGTTTTGGAAGCTAGGGCTTGGGCCATCGAACGTTTGATTTTGAGCTGTGCTTTAGTGGGACTCACTGAACCTTGATGAGTGTCTCAGATGGTGACATTGATGTTTTCTTGAGTGTGACCAATTATGGTGTCCAAACCGAAAGGGCTACCCAAGAAGTGATGGCCACACTTGATTCCAGCGTGAGTAAGAGAGTCCTAACTGGAAGAGCACTCGCAGAGTTGATGCCTTGACCACCTTTGAAGGTCTTCAACTGCAGATGTAGTAAGCTCAAGGTGGTTAAGAGGGGTTCTACTTAGAGTAAGGCAGGTGAAACGTATGGCTTTCATCCTCTTATTCTCTGGCCCTGTTATTCCATTTTTATGAGCGTTTTGTTCAGTTGAACATAGCATCTGTCTATACAGCATCTAGCTTAGTCTTTTTCAGTTACTATGAAGAAATGAAGTTCACTTAGCTCACAATCCTGGAGATTCAGAGCATGTGCCATGGTGCTGGTATCCATTGGCTCTGGTAAGGGTCTTGCTTCAGATGGCATAACTGGTGCTGCATGTGGGAGACAGACCGGAAGAGGTGCCAGGCTCCCATGTAACAACCCATTCTTGTGGGGACTCACCCAGTCCTGTGAGACCTGCATTAATGCCTTGGGTGGATGATGCCCCATAGCCTAAGTATCATGCCTAATCTAGAGCTCTAGCTCTAAAATGTTCTACTGGCTGGGCATGGTGGTACACGCTTGTAATCCCAACCTCCCTTCCTTGGGAGGCTGAGGCAGGAGGATTGTTGCAAGTTTGAGAGCAGCGTGGGCTATAAAGTGAGCTCAAGGCCAGCCTGAACTGCATAGTGAGACACTGTCTCAAACAGACAAAAATGAAATAAAATAGAATGTCCTACCACTTCCCAACATTGGCAGCCATCTTGGGGACCACACGAATCCTTGGGGACATGCTCAGTCTAGATATGAAGCATAACAACCTCCAAAAGAATGAAGTTGCTGAGAAGGAGCTTTAGAGGTTATGAGCTGGAAGCTCTCTGCACGGTACAATTTTAAGTAGAGCCAGGAGAAAAACATTCTCTGTCATGTTACTTCCAGGTGACATGTTGGTGCTATGATAGTTGTTACACCCTCTGTAGCTGAAGACAGTTTTAATTATTAATTAATTAAGGGGTAGAAATGGAGACTTGTGATTTTCATTTTTCTCTTGGCATACATTGTTCATAATTTTTGGCTCTTTGCCTGATGATAAAGGGCACTTCAATCAAGCTTTTAAGAAGAGGGCCCAATTTGGAGGTAGATTAAATCAAGGTTTCATTTCTTGTCTTAGCAAAGACATGCATCATCTTTGAGTGAGGATCATGACCACAGATGGGCTTTGTAATGATCTCTGCATCAATAGGGAAGAGCGAAGCATGGAAATGAGCCCATGCTGAAATCTCTTAGGAGACATGATGAGTATTTTTACCCTGAGAAAAAGGTTTTATTACACAACTGGGTAAAACATGGGGTCTACAAGGACAATTGGTCACAGAGACAACAATAGGGAAGAGCCCATGGCATGTGAAGTTGTTCAATATTTATTCCCCTTGTAAATTTCTGTGGAGGTCTGTTGGCTACCAGGCATTACCGAAGGCTTTGGGTACAGAAGCTAAATAGATGGTCATGATTCTATACTCCTAGGGGCGTTATCCAACTGGAAATGTTTAGAGATTGTCAAGAAGGATGAAGAAGTTGACATTGGGCTGGTGGATTATGTCTTATGGTCCAGGGGTGAAAGGCCATTACATGATAGGACAGGCACCCAGACTCTGGCCTCTGGTTTGCTGCAGCAAGAGCTCACAGATATCCACTTTCCTAGCTGGCTCCACGGCTCTTGCTTTTGGCTTCCTTTCAATTCATAGGACTTGACCCCCCCTCCCCCCATCAACTAGGTTATTTTGAGAGCATGCTTTGAGGTGTCTCTCATGTGTGCACAGGTTTGCAACAGTGATGTTCTGCAGCCTAAAGATTGAGGTTAGTCCCCTTCCATTCACCCGCCACCCCCAGGAGAAGCCAAAGAATGCTTTGAATGAAAATTAGGTAGGATGTGGAAGCCAGTTACATTTCTTTGGCACTAGAGCTCATGCACTGAGGTAATCCATCTCAATGACTTAGTCTGGTGTGAGCGAGTTTGGGGATTTTGGTGTACCACAGAGAAAAATTCATGGTGGTGTCTAGAAGAAAAGATGGGATGTGGTGTATTGGTCCCTCAGCCAGACGCTAGCACAGATGGACAATAGCTGTAGGTCCTCCTTAGGGAGACAGGAAAGGTCTAGGGGAGTCTTGAGGGCTAGAGAGAAAAGATCAGAATTTCTTCAGCAAAATGCACCACTTCTTGAGAGGGAAAGGAGGGGACAGTGACCTTCTGGTTGAATGAGGATCATGTATTCATGAACCATAAGCTCTCCTACTGGCTAGCTAGGTGAGAGACACACAGAAGTCCCCACAAATGGGGATCCAAGAGGATGTAGGATGATATTCAAGTGTCTCTTCAACTTTTCTGCTTTTATGGGAATGGCGAGTCACACAATCGCCATTCATTTCAAGGTGACGCGCATGTGGGATACCTGCTATTGATGACCCTTGTGCCTCTACTTCTTGCCTTTCCAATCTGATTCACACACAGGAATGGAATAAGGAAGAGACTGAAGGATGCATCAAGGATAGATGAGAAAAGACTGGGAACATGGGAGGAAAAAGTGGGATCTCCCTGGGTCTGAGGTGACCAGTGAGGAGGAGGTGCTGGCTTAAGAGGAGCTAAATTGTAATTGTCTCCTCTTAAAAAGTGCCAAGCATTTCATTCGTGAGTTCTTTTGCTGCTACCCTGTCTGTGTAAAATTAAATTACATGTGGCTTCTCTGCCTGCTTTTTTTCCTCCTTCCTTCCTTTTCTTCTTCCTCCTTCTATCCTCTTTCCTCCTCCTTCCTTCCTTCCTCTTCTTCCTCCCCATCCTATTCTCCTGTCCTGTCCTGTCCTGTCCTGTCCTCTCCTCTTCTCCCCTCTCCTCTCCTCTCCTCTCTTCTCCTCTCTTCTCCTCTTCTCTCCTCTCCCGTCCTCTCCTCTCTCCCCAATCCCCTTCTCTCTTTTCTCTCCCCTTCCTCTCCTATCACCTGTGTGTTTCCAGTAGAGGAAGAAGGCAGGCCACTGAGGAATTAGAGAGTTTTGGTTGTTTAGCTGTCAGACCAATTCAGGTATTATTATATTTGATGTATCTGCAATCTTGAGTATACTCCGCTTTTCTCACCAGAAGGTATTTTTTTAATCGGTACAGTTATTTACTCTGTTACGGTTATTTTCTTTTATTTGTGAAAGACCCTCCTGTAAGCAACTTCAGGACGTGCCCTTTTACACATTGAAAGCAGCAGTAATTAGGTTTAGAGTTGCTGAGCCTGTGAGAATACTATAACAGGAGTGATCTTAATGGTGTGTTAATGCGGAAACTCTTCTGTTCTTACGTGTGAGGTCACCAGTTCAACAAAGGAAATGGCTCTGACATCCTCATGCTTACGGAAGTTCACAAAATGCCCCCTAATGGTGAAAGGCTCATGGTTTTTTTTCCCCCTACCAAATGAGAAACGGTTAAAAATTTGAACCTGGAGCACTGCCCCAATGGACTTGAGATTTGTTGTTGTCTTCCTACATCAGGTACCTAGGTAAAGGAGGTAAGGATTTTATTATTAGTGACACTTTCCACAGAACCAGTTATTTGGGACCCCTACAGGGAGTCCCCAATCTCTTGCCTGGAGTTAAAACACAGAGGAGGAAGAAGGAGCAAGAGACAAAGTAGGGGTGCAGCACGGATGTGGGATGACCAGTTGTTCACAGGGAACAGAGGCCTCGAGGTACTCAGAATCTTAGTATTTATTCATTACATCTGAGTCAAGGACAGTGATTGAAGGGCAGAAGGTGTTATCTGGGTTAGTAATGGCAACGATGGAGGGCTAGCAGGAAGGACTAAGCATTTTTTTGCAAGGACAAACACCAAAGAAGAGACGGGGCAATAAGGAAGCTGCAGCTTCCCCACGTCTTATAGCCTCCAGCAGGCCTTACCTTGCCCTCTAAGCACCACAGCAGTCTCTAGCCCTAGAGCTTCCAGCTGTGACCAGAGGGGAGGAAGGGTTCCCACGATCCAATCTGGCTCAAGCACAGGACAAGAAAAGCTTGGATGTCTCCTAGATTCAACTTATAATTTGTGGTTCGCAACATTCTACAGGTGGCAAGACCTTGTAAATCTTGAAATAGAAAGTAAATAGCAACAGTCAGTAGTCTAGAGTCAGAGAGGCATTTTGTCATAGAAGAAGTTTGCATCCTCCAAATAGAGACAGTAATATTTTGGATTTATTTTAGAAATCTTGACGTAAAATTTATTGACTACTTTATAGTCTTATAAAGCACCCACTTCCTGGAAAGGAGGTTGATTTTATTGGTGTTACCTCTGCATTTTTTTCCTGATAGATGGGCTAAATAAAATAGAGAGAGAGCCAAAGTAAGTTAACCAAAGCATGAAATTGTCAGTGTCTCACACAGATACTTTCCTTAAATTTTCTCCTACTTCGGGGCCCTGCAAACCATCCCCTGGCCTTTCCTTGGAGGTCTTTACCAGCCGGTGCTTCTAGTCTCCAAGTCCAATAAACTTCTAAGTCAGTGATAATAAAATTCTTGGTCAGTTGGTTCCTCTCATATGTGTGTAGATCTTTTCCATGTGTGAGATAATTTCCGAGCAGAAACTCACCTCATTATTCTTGGGTGAATCTTTTAGTATCTCAATAACTTGCCTCCCTGATAATTACACAGTGTAGTTTTATACCACCACATTTACTGCTTGTCCATTTTGTGCTATGCCTTGGACCAGGGCCTCAAGACCTCCAAATGCCCAGGACCACCCACAAGTTGTTCTCTGCGAGGAAGTCCACAAAGCCAGACAAAAAGTGATCACATGTGTGTTGAGAACATGATGGAGGCAAGGAGTGAGGGCACCAAGAGGGATCCAAACTAGATCATAGCATCAGAGGGTCCTGCCCAGAGCAAGGGTGTTTAGTCACAGACCTGATGGAGGAGTAGGAGCTAAACAGCAGCAGCATGAGACACACAGAAGGGCAGATCCTGAAGGCTTTGTGGAGAGGCCAATGGTGTGGGACAGGTGGGGCGCAGAAGTGGAAGGAGGTTATTGTGGACACACTCCCAGACTGTGACGCTTCATGAAATCTGAGTTGCACCCTGAAAACACTTAGGGGAGTGGGATGGCAACATGACTGGACTGAGGTTGCAGAAGGAGAAATCCCGCATCATGCAGATGACAGGCAGAAGAGAAATCACCCTATGTGAAGGGAGGCCATTGGATGCTGCAGCAGTCACCAGGGGAGAAGAAACAGGAGCAGAGACCCTGCAGAGAACTGGTCTAACTGGTGACCCCTAGAGGCAGAGAAGCCTTTGAATGGTCTCTCCTGCTGTGTGGGCAAGACTGAAAGAACTTGGGTCACAGGAGCTGGAGGAAAGTGAATCCAGCAGGTAAGAGACGCAGCTGAGAAGGCAAAAGGCAGTCTCACATTTGAGTCTGGGTTGCGTTCAGCTGGCCAACAGTAGACGTCTGAAATCACTGAAAGGAGGCGCAGAGCGGGACAGGGAGAGGCTTGTGGGAGATCAGCAGTTAGGGAGTGAGGAGGAAGATGAGTCCAGGCAAGGACTCGGGGAGGTGTAGACAGAATGGGGGTTGCTGCAGCCCCTTCCTTACACCCGCAGCGCTCGTGGGGTGCTTGGGCCTCTCTTTGTTGTTGTTGTCAGCTCGATTTTCTTGTCTCTTCCCAGTTGTTCAAGAAGAATGGAATAGACTGAAGCACGATTCATAAATTTTCTGCCAGCCTGGGAGATTCAAGGCGACGCCCCACCCCAGCATTCAGGACTAAGGGCTAGACGTGGAGCTCAGTCGCAGAGCTCTGAGTGGCGCCTGCGCTCTGTGCGCTTCCACCCGAGTACTGCGGGGACACGAGTGGAAGTACTTCTTTCCACTTGACAAGTCACCTTCTCTGTGATGCTAGACTGTCTCTGAGAGCCTGTGGGTGACCTACTGAATGCACCACTCTGTCTTCTTGTTTTATTCTCTGAAGGACTATTTCTTCAAGGCCTGGGACACCATTAAAAATATCGTCTAGGAACAATCTGGGCATACAAAATTCTGGTCACCAAGAGCTATTTATACACGCGCACATAGACTGAGAGGTACTGAACTGTGTTTGTTAAATGTTGTGAGTTGTGTGATGTGTGAATCAAATCTCCAAAAGGTGCTTTTTTTTTTCCATATTTATTTATTTTGACATCAGTTATTTTAAAGAAAAAATATAAAAAC
>NDGN011557988.1:7363-18447 GCA_002564285.1 Tympanoctomys barrerae | reverse complement strand
TTGAACTCAGGTCCTTGTGCTTGTCAGGGAAGCGCTTATTCTACTGAGCCATCTCCCTGGCTCTCCCTTTCTCTTGATGTCAAATATAACTTCTTGGCATGGGCCTTCCTCTCCCAAGGCTCAGAGGCTGGCTTTCCTTTGGTGTTGTTTGTATATGGGATGCAGAAGCTCTCTGGAGGCTGCCAGGGTCTTTTTGTCAATGCCTTGTTTGGTGTGACATAAGACACCTGTGTCTGCAGGCTGCTAAATCAGTAGCATGGCTTTTGAAAAAAAATCTTTATTTATTTGGTACAGGGTCTCGTTATATAGCTTGGACTCTAAGTGATCCTCCTGCCTCAGCCTCCCTAAAGCTGGGTTTACAGTATGCACCACCATGCCTGGTTCTGGTGGCCAGCACAGTATGCCTGAGGTTCCAGGGCCAACACACCATGTGGTGTCAGGGATCAAATCCTGGTCCTTGTGATTGCCAGGTAGGTGCTTAGACCACCAAACTATCTACCCAGATAGATGCATGGCTTTTATAGGAGAACAACTTTATATCCAAAATGAGGCTAGAAATTGTGACCCAGAAAGGTAGATTCAGAAGGACCTGACATGTATTGGTGCCAGGAGGTTCCCAGCCCTCCCGACTTCATTATATAGCCAAAGTACTAAATTAGGGAATCATTCCATCATTCTAACAATCATTCTAACATCAGTGCAACAACTCTTAGGATATAGTTTTAATAACTAGTCAAAATAAATAAAATAATGTCACACATAATGTCACAGACACGCAGACATATCTTTGTAATTAAAAGCAAATGAAGTGTCATAGCAACACTCGAAGAGTAGCATAGTTTACTGAGCTACTATTCTTACATTTAAAAATCCCTTTAACATGACTCTAGGGCAGTAAAACCTCTTGGTGATTCTTCAGCATGATAGCATCCTTGAGGCACCAGGGGCCATGGCATCACTGGCAGGCTCCACTATGGTACGTATTTTTCCCTTTATTTTTCAGCCCAAGCATCCTGTGGGCCACCAATTAAGGGATTCCTTTTATGAATGGATCCAGAGATGGCCCTTGTAAAATATGGCAGTGATTTTTAAGTGACCTAGCACCCACTTCTTCCATGAACACTTCACGATTGGCCTTTGCAACTCTCTGGGAACATCGCCTCTAGTTACTGCCCGTAGACACGTGACGCCAATACCATGTACCCCAGACAGCGAGGGAAGCTGCAGAGGCCACAAAGCTCTGCTGTGCTTGGGCAGCTCAGGAAAGGCTTTACAGAGCAGGGGACATTTGACCTGGCCTTTCATGTGTCACTGGAGATTGGCAAGCAACAGAGGGGCTGAAGGAAAGAGCTCGTTCACAAGCGCAAGAAGAAGAGAAAGTGCAAAGGCACGGAACGGTCCCTCAAGGGGACATCACTGTTGCATGACACAAAGGACAAAGAGGCAAGTTTTGATGGGGGCGGAAGCCACAGGCAAATCAGGGAGGAACTCTGTGTCATTTTGCCAAACTCAGCTTCCTGCGTGGCTCACACTGCTGCCCGGAATGTAAGCTTTATAGAAAGCGGAGGAGAAAAGCTGCATATCAACAGTGGGACGACCATGCTTGAGGCAGGCGGGAGGACACAGACGTGAGAGGAGGCGCTTTGGTGCCACACCCTGCTCTCTGGCCTTGCTTCTGTCCTGCTCACTGGTCACCATGGAAGGCACTCGATTCCCCATCACTTTCTTCCACTTGTTTGCTTAACCTCTTCCACTGTGATTTCTCTCTTCCTCCTTTTCTCTTCTACCTAATAAGCACTGTGATACTGAAAACATCGTAAGGAAAATAGCAAAACAAAAAGCTAGCGTAACCTCGGCAAATATCTACTTGACAGGCATCCACACAATATGACTTTTTTCATTCCCCTGTGATTACAAAGTTTCTATCACTAGTAATTGATGTGCATAAATACGGAGCACATAGTAATGGGAGTAGCTTCCTTGTACTGAGCTAAAATATGCTTAATTTCGACCAGACACATTCTACTATTATCATACTTAATCCTCATGACAATCCTCCTGCAGTAGTTATTTTAACTTTCACCTCATACCCGAGGAAGCCGAGGAACAGGGCATTTGCTTGTCAGCAGTGGAGAACTCACAAATGGTGCAGCTGGTCTGATCTCAGAGCTACCTGGATTGAAAACCTGTGCTTTTTATGGGACACCCTGCTTTTCCTTCCTGTTTCTTCATTCATTTGTTTGTTCCTTAGTCTATTTACTCAGTCATTTAATAAACACTGCACTTATTGGCCCCTTACCTGGTCACAGAAACTTGAAAACAAATCCCAGAACACAGCACAGATCCTTGTCCGTGACGGGCTGCTGTGCCTGGGAGTTCATTTTTGACCTAATACAAATTTCAAGTTTCTCACCTTTGAGAAAACCTAACTAATTGGGGTTGCTATGTGAGATCCTACAGTAGAAATGGCTGCACAACACATGCACAGAATGAGTGAAGGTTTTTCTTTTTCTTTTCTTTCTTTCTTGTTTTTTTTTTTTTTTTTTTTTTGAGATCACATTATTGTATGCTAGGAGCCGTACTAAGCATTTTATGTGGACTAAAACTCATTTAATTTTCACAATAATGCTTTGAAGTACAATTTATCAGTGTCACCCATTAGTTCCATTTTATAAAAAGGCACAGAGAAGTTAAGAAAATCACTCAGGCTTATCCAGCTGGAAGGAGGTGAGCTTGTGCTCAGCTGTAGGTAGCTCTAGTTCTGACCAGTGGCCCTTTCTCTGGCCAGTGGGGAACTGGGAGACAAAAGGACAGGGGAGGAGCTTGTGCAAGGTTGTACCAGAGAAGGTTAATCCTATCTCATGGTTGTGCAGGGGAGATGGACCCCGGAAACTGCTCACAGCCTCCCACCACTTAGATTGGTGAGACCCCATGGCTTGATGTTGGATTGGTGGCCCACGGAAATATCAGACCAATCTTCATGCTGCCCTTGAGGGCAAATCCCACGGGTAGCTGAGGGCCCTCTGAGGTACACAGAAGGGAAGGAGTGAGAGTAACCCCAAGCCACTGCCTGAGACAAGCATCCTTTTTCTGGGACTTGAGAGCCCTTTCTTGGCTTTTCAATGGACTGTTCTACTTCAGTGTAGGGTGAAGGCATCTTGAGGGGTGAGGAACACAGGGAAGGAAGAAAGAGCAGTGGGGGAGGAAGGCAACGGAAGGGGACACTCAGTCTCGTGCCCTGTGGCCCAAATGTAAAAGCACTGGAATGTTTTCTCAAAGAACACGAGGAAATAAGTCTAGGAGGCAGCACAGAAAAGTGAAATTCATTGTTAAGTGCACTTTGTCATTAAAAAAAATTAATCAATAAAAAAGTAGGATATTTCTGCTATTTATCTGTCACTCCAAAATCCCATTTTCAGTAGAAGGGACTCACCTCACTGTATCAGCATCACTTTGCAGGGCTGGGGTAGTGCTCCAAAAACACAACTGTGGCCAGTTGATGGGTTTTTCCAAAAGGTCCCACTACCTCCAAGTGAAGCCCAAGTCTCTCAACATTGCCTTCAGAGGCCTTTTCTATGGGGTTCAACCTACTTTTCCAGGCTGACGTCTTATCATCCTAGTCTGGCAACTGTACTGTTTCATGAAAAGACCTTAATGTCTCACAGCTCTGCTAATGTTCTACTCTCAGGCTGGAATCCCCTGCTACTTGGGATTTTTTCTTTGTCATATATTGTTATGGTTTGTATCTAGTTGTCCTCGCAAAGCCTCATGTAGGTCACGGGGCAAACACAGATGGAGGAGCAGTGAGTGGCTTGAGAGGCGGGCCCAGAGGACCAGGGCGGAGCTTGAAGAGCGGGGCCAGAGAGGCGCTAACCGTTCAACTGGCTATCCTGTGCTTTCTCAGAGGTGTAGAGAGGGTCATCCTGGACCCGGCAGCACCCAGCCTCTCTTCCAGCGTCTTGAAACCTCCAGTAGCTGTGAGCTAAATAAACTTTTCTTTCCCTCATTTTGAATGTCAGGTATTTGTCCCAGCAATGAGAGAAGAGTAACTAATACATATATTTGGGGCAGAGTTATTTTATGCCCATCAAAAAATCTTTGCTTAGAGTTCTCTGTCTCTTCACAGGCATTCTAAAGAAGTGACATGGGCACCAGGTGCCACAGGGACCTGGGAACCAGGAGGTGAGATGCTGGAGCCACAAGACGGAAGGGTCTGGAGCCCAGAGTCACCACTTGGAAGAGCCCAGCCCTGTGGGTCAACTGGATGGCAAAGGACACTGTATGAGAAGTAAGCTTTGTGGAACTAATCCACGGAGAGCTCAGGGTTAATGTACCAGTCATTATGAGTGTTAATTTAATGGTGTCCCCACGACACACCTGCATGACAGCACTCAATGGCTGCACACCTGTCTCCGTTGCCATGCATATAAGTGGTGGTGTAACATGACCCATTGTTCTAGTTAGCCTGAGACAAGGGGCCCCGCGGCATTGGGGACACTTTCGGAAGGAGGAACAAAGCAAGGCACCCACAACACATTTAGTTTGCATGGCACGATCATATTAGTCAGACTCTCCCTTAAGCAAATCTGATTTTTCCATTAGCTTTTATTAGGGGAAAAATCCTGCAAGTTGAGAGGAATAAGATCTCACTTCCTAAACACAATATGTAAGTAAATTTAAAAAGACATATATCTTTAAAAAATATAATTGTCTATTACGGATAGGAAGGGAGCTATTTTGTCCCAAATCATATTCAACTGAGTCACAAAACTGAAACTGCGTATTCACAAAATACCTAAAGGCATTAATTTCTTAAAGCGGAAACAGTAACACATTTCCATTGAGTTTTATGATGTCATCACGACTCTCTGGCAAATGTAGAAATGAAGTTCTGTGGCTCTATGTATGCTTTTTCACTGAGTCTTCAAATACAATGATTCCAAATGGCTTTAATTTGCCCATGTTTATGATAAAATGAACGTTATTTTGATTGATTGGCAAATGCCTACTAGCACCAATAAGAGCAATTAT
Organism: Tympanoctomys barrerae; assembly: GCA_002564285.1. Lineage (NCBI taxonomy): Eukaryota > Metazoa > Chordata > Mammalia > Rodentia > Octodontidae > Tympanoctomys > Tympanoctomys barrerae. The sequence continues at coordinate 13,416 of NDGN011557988.1, read as the reverse complement.
GTTTGACATGGAGACATTATAAAATCTATAACGCAAACCGTTAAAGGCTGATTTGAAATGTCAAATTTGACTTATGAGAACCAGTTATAATCCTGCTTCATGCAAAAGGCATTAGGTTAATCTGGAGCAAGGTACTGCTGCCAAGCATGCACTGCCATAATTAATCAGCAACACTGCAGAAACAAATCATCTCCAAGAGATTATGGATTTGCTGTCACGGCAAGCTTTTCTCCTGGCTGCGATGGTGCTCCGGAGCCCGGATGCACGGGCATGCACGTTTCAGCGACAAAGCCATGGTCTGTCCTGGATTCCTGCCTTCCTTGCTCTGACATCTGCAAACGTTCACACTTGACAGCCTCATGCCCGCGTGTAGTGGTTTCCAAGGTGATTAGGGCTGGTTCAGAGGAGCTCTGGACCAGGCCAAGGCTGATTGAAAACAGAGAGCCAGGCGTCTCAAGAGAGCGACATGCACCCTGCAGAGGATGCCACCTTAGCAGAACGTGTGCATGTGCAATCGGCCATGTGGGTATAAGCATGGAACACACCCACGTAAGCAAACATCCGTGTGCATGCCTGTGAGCACATGCCCATGCAGAAATATGCAGGAACACACCTATGAACAGACACATGCGAAATACACTCATGCACACACACTAGCACACATCTAGGCACACAGACATCGGTGCAAACACCCTTGCAAGCACATACAAATGCATACACATTCAAACACAAACCCATGCAAACACATACGAGCACTTACCTACACATACGCAAAGTCACACATCCATGCATACATATGCAAGTATACACATAAACACATATCCATGTATACAACACATTCAAACATGCACATACAAATATATGGAAACACATGCATACACACCCACACATATACACATAGGCATACAGACATACTAACATATTTAAGAAATGAAGATTTCAGCTTGAATTTTCAAAGTCATCTCTATCACCTATTAAAAGTAAAGCTTTTAGACAAACACTATTTTAAATGCATAAAGCATCTACAACTTAGCTCTTTACACTATGATTCTTTGCTATAGGAGCCCTTAATAATACAAGGTAGCCAAGAATTCTCTCAAAAACACAAGGGAATGTCAAGGAGAAAGAGTTTATTTCACAACTCCATATTTTCTCTCCACTAGCTTTTGGTTTTGCCGACAGAAAATGACAGGCTTTCAACAAAGCAATCACGATGGCTACGAAGTGTGGATGGGCAGACAGGCCATGGGTGGGAAGAGGCATCTAGGAAATGGACGCCCGACACCACTCCTTCCCCTGGGCGGTGCATCAGATTCCCACTCCTCTTCCTGCCCTTGGTTCAAACTCCACTCCCTGCGCTTCTGTGCCTTCCTCATGTCACCCTGGAGACTGCAGAGTCATGGTGGAGCCAGATGAATGTGGGCCCTCATAGGCACGTGGTGGGCTCCTCTCCCTGGGCAGCTGGGGCACAGGTGGGGACAGGAGGCCACCCCCACTAGCTGGCTATGTACACCGGAGCCTGCTAGACCACGGGGCCTCATCTGTAAAGACCTACATCACTGTTCAGAGCAGGCCCTCTAGGCTGGGGCGAGAACTCAGGGGCATACGCGCCAACCCCACCCCTCCCCCACCCCACCTCTCATCCAACTCAAGGTCCTGAGATTGATCTGTGGTACAAAAACAAAACAGAAGGAGCCCTGTGCAAGTCTTAGGAATCTACATCCCATTCTTGATGTCGCATTTCTGATTCAGTTCTTATGTCTGTCCTCCTTTCTTTCGCTGGTCAAGTGTTAAGTTTAGGTAAAACATACATAAGGGAGACAAATACTGCTGGTCCGAAAATCAGTGAGTATTCACAATCTGAGCTCACTTCCATAACCCATATGTAGGTCAACAGACAGCCCTGCAAGTCCCCAGAATAGCTCCCTCGCATTCCTTTTTGTCATAGCCAATACCCCAAAAGTTAGCTACCATTCTCACGCACACGCCAGAAATGTTTTGTCTGATCTTCCAATCTGTATCAGTGGAATCACACAGCACGCATCCTCTTGCGTCTCGCGGCTTTAGCTCCATATGACGCTGTGAGCCTCGCTCACGCTGCAGGGGGAAGCCGCAGGTCGTCCTCTGTGCTGAGCAGCTCACCTGTGGGAGTGTGACCCAATTTATTCATTCATTCTGTTGTGCCTGACACCGAAGTGCTTTGCAGTTTGGCGCGTTTACGAAGAATTTAGCTACTTCTGTTCTCACTCTTTCTTTTGGTGGACCTGCTTGCAGTTTTCTTAGCCCTAAGATGGAGAGAGGAATTTCTGGGTCTGAATGCACGATCCCAGATACCCAGCTGTGTAGTAATGTCGAAGAGTTTTACTGTTATGTTTCAAATTGACATAACCTTTTTAAATGTTATTAAATGTACGTTATTTAGTGATTTAAAAATTTAGCTTATTAGTACACACATGTAGTACTAATAAGTCCTGTAAGAATCTTACAGTCCTGGTGGGAGGGTGGTGCACATACACAGCCCATTCTAATTACTTCCCTCTCACTACCCCTTGATCCCCTCCCCTCTGAGAATCATCCACCTCCTATTTTTATTTCTCTTATTCTGCTCTTCATTTATGCTCGTTTTCTCATATACAAGAAACCATACAATATTTAAGCCCATGTGTCTGATTTATTTCACTTAACGTTATGTTCTCAAGGGGCACCCATTGTCCTATGAATTCAAGTTTATTTTAATTTTAATTTTATTTATTTATTTTTTGAGACAAGGTCTCATGATGCAGTTCAGGTTGGCCTCAAACTCATGGTGATCCTCCTGCCTCAGCCTCCTGAGTGCTAGAATTACAGGCCTGTGCCACCATGCTGGGCTTTCTTTCTTCACAGCATAGTAGTACTCCATGGAGTGTTAAACACATTTTCTTTACCCATTCATCTCTGGATGAATGACATACATAGGCCACTTCCAATACACAGCTCTTATGAATCATGCTGCTATAAACATGAACATGCATACGTGGGTCCCTATCATATGATTCTGTCACTCCTTAGAGAGATACCTAGAGGGGACCAGCTGGGTCAAATGGAATTTCAAGTTTCAGTTTCCCACGGAATCTGTATATTGATTTTCATAGTGGTTGTACTGCTTACATTGCCACCCACAGCGTAGGGCCTCCTTTCCCTGCCACCTCAGCATCTGTTGCAGGACAGGCTCCTAGGAGAGCTGACTCTGAGATGGAAACGAGCACGCAGTAGCTTCTCAGGGAGTGCTCTGGGGATCTCCACCTTTCAAGGGAGAAGAGAAAGACGGGCCCAGGAAGAAGTGACCTGTGGGGTGGCCTGAACATGGGCCTATACCTCCCCAACCCCCAGTGCTACAGAGCCGATGGCCCTTCTCAATTGCCGGAAGACCAGGAGAAGAGGATCAGGTCTTCATGCTCCAGTGAGGACCAGTTCTGGGACGTGGTTGCTCAGGACAGAGGGCTTGCCCTGGGCAAGGCTGCTCTCTCCAGGTGACCGCTGCTTTTGGACGGGACTCCCAGCAAGCAGTGGAAGTGTGCAGCATTCCTGCTGCTGGAGCACTCTTTCCATCCCAGACAGGCGCTTGCGTGGCACATCACGTCATCCACCAGACACGGGTAACACCACACCCGGATGCAGCCAGCCTGAACTGCTGCTTGTAAAATCTGAACGAATGCTGGCAATGCCCGTGTGTACTGCGGGGCTATGCGTTTTTCTGACCCTGAACTTATGAAGACTTACTGCTTCTAGGAGACAAGAAATGGGTCTCAGTACATGATAAAATGACTCACTGCCACCTAATTTATATGTGCAAAGTCAGCTACTGCCATTTTATATATGGACATGCATGGTTAATAAGCCTTCTTGCCATGCATCTGGGCTCCTTACTAGCCGCCACTAAACGCTCTTTACAATTCATTAGCTTTCATAGCTATTCAATACCTTCAGGTGAGTGAGAGGCAGGCTTGGCCATCTAGTTGTACCCACCGTGGATGTGAGGCTCCAAAAACTATGGCAGCCTCACAGGGTTGGTGTCGACTCCCCATGGGGCAGTGCCTTTGAGGCGGGGCTGCAGGAAAGAGAAATTGGCCTTGAGCTCCACAATGATGTCAACCACCAACTTTAGCTCCGTTCCTGGTTATAGCCTTGGGTGCTGTCATTTCGGCCCCCACACCAGTATTTTAAACGACATTTTTTCCCAAAGCCTATGCATCAAGTCATGATACTTTCCATCTCAACCTAATTAATCAAAGCTACGGATTTGATCTCCGGTTCAGATCAGTATGAAATCAACAGTACTGCGACGCTGTGCTCACATCATCTAAATTAAAGAAATCAGACATTTTCATTAGCCTTGGCTGCCAGATCAGGGATAGAGACAGGTTTAAAAATTACAAATCGATGAATTATGGTGGTATGCACTGAGGTACTTTTCACAGAAAGTTTACCCACAGCCTTGAGCTCTTCCCTGTACCTCCTATGGCGGGCACTCAGGAATAGCTCCCTACTCTGTGACCTCTTAGGTAAGGGGAAGGGGTGCCGGCACATGTGGGCCAGCGCGGCGCACCGCTCTCCGTGGGCTCCTTCCCAGCGGCGGTACTCCGGCCTACAAGCTGCCCACGGGCTCCTGCTTTAGTCTTCGATTTGCTCCCACCGGCACCTGTACCTCCCTGACCCCCTATTCCCCCAGCCCCAGGTGTCAGGGGTTCATTAAAGGAAACAGAAAGATGCCGTCAGGGCTTATCTGGAGCCCTGAAGATCTTTTTCACTCCAAGAATTGGGAAGGTTGGGCTGGGCCCGGTGGCACATGCCAACAATCCCATCACTCTGGGTGGCTGAGATAAAAGGGCTACAAGGTTGCCGCCTAGCCCAAGCAGCTTGGTCACCCAGCAAGATCCCGTTTAAAGATAAAATAAAAGTCATGCCATGGTTTAGACCTGCGATGAGCCCAAAGCCTCCTGTGCATAGAGGATCGTGGAGTGCTACACTCACCAGGGGACTTTTGCACCGAAGGGCTGGGTGGCAGGAGGTGTGGCCAGAGGGGGGTCAGTGGGGCGTGGCCTGGAAGTGTGCCCCCCCCAGCCCCGCCCTTCTCTCAGCAGCTCCCTTCGCCAGCCCCTCCCACCAGGCCGTTTCTTCTTTTCAGCCAACCGTGGCCCGAAGCTTCTAAAAGTAAGAGGCAAAATAAACCTCTTCTCCTTGAAGTTGTGGACGTCAAGTAGGTTGTCCCAGCACCAAGGAAAGTGGCTAAAACAATTTTTTAAAAAATGTTTGGGGATTTAGGTCCATGTGTGTGTGTGTGGGGGGGGGCTCAGAAAAGCTTAAAGGAAAAAGCATGGGGAAAAATACTCAGAAAGGAAAGTGTAAAAGGAGAAGTGGAAGAGCTAGGCCTAAGAGCCAGTACCTGGCTCTTCCTGCGGCTATGAAAAAAGGGTGCTGAGGGTACAGAAAGCTCTGTGCTCTAAGACAGGCAATTTATGGCTTATGAAAACAGAGGAGAGCACGCATACATGTTCAGTACATGTTAGGATACACGTGCAAGACAGCCGGAAGCAAGGCATGAACGAAAACGCGGGCGCGCATCAAGCACCGCGCAGCCTCAGCAGCAGACCGACCCTCTTCTGCCCCTGGCCTGGGCGGACCCTTCCTCTGGCCGCAGCGCTCCAGGCTGGAGGAAGCCAGCGTGGCCACCAGGATGTGAACCAAGACGCTGGAATCCGTCAGACTCTCGGGCAGAAGATGTGGCACGGACGCAGCCGAGGACGGCTAGGGGCAGAGGACACCGACGGGAGCCTCGTCACGCTCCGCTTCGCTGCGTCTTCCCAGAGGTTGAGTTCTTTCAGCTCTGCCTGAGCTGGTGCTCAGGCACCTTGGCGCCGTGTAGGCTTGCATTCTTTTGTGTGTGGTACGGGATTGAGCCCAAGGCCTTCAAACTGAGCTACATCCCTAGACCTTCAATATTTTTTAAATTTTCAGACAGGGACTAAGTTGCTAGGTTGTGCTGGGCTCAATTTTTTTTTTTTTTTTTTTTTTTT
>NDGN011557984.1:4635-17066 GCA_002564285.1 Tympanoctomys barrerae | reverse complement strand
AATTCATCTTTGGATCTTGTAGGTAAACTAGAGTAGGACAACGAAGCATACACATAAGGAGACGTGCTGTGTTCAGTGCGAGTGCCTGAAAGCTCTGCCACCGAATTCAGGCAGAGCACGTCCAGGGCTCATGAGCACAGAGCTGCATCTTACATGATCTGCGCAGAGCTCAGTGAGATGCAAAGTGAGCTCAAGTTACGAAAGCTCCAGGTGGGAGGGAGTGATGAGGCTGGAAGTGTGGAGAAGACATGCTGTTGTTCAGACTAGAATTTGTTGAATTGAAAGGAATCAATGAAGCATGAATAATCAAGAAACCTTGTCTTCTCCTTTCTTGCCAGCGACTTGTACCAATAAGGATGACGTAAGAGAAATGAGAAAGGTGGGACATTGTCCAACTTACTTATTTATTTTTCTAGCCCTTCCTCGCTCATCAGTGAGCTGACCATGAATGTGTACATACAAGGATGTTCAGTGAGAAGCAGTAGTTTGTGTTACACGGTCATTCACTCCACTGTTCTGGTACAAGCATCTATGAGTGTGTGAGCAACAGAATAATTATGATCCTGGTAATTCCAGATAGGATCTAAATTCATTCAAGAAAATTAACCTTGTGTGATGTCAACAAATAGAATCACATTCATGATAATACTGTATAATCAATACAAGAGAAACTGCAAAAGAAAGGAGAAAAACCATAGAATTAAGAACCTTTGATGCTACTTGCTTGCTGTTTAACCAAGGAACCTGGGTTTCCATGTGCTCTGATGCACAGATCATGTATGTGTGCTGAGAGGGCCTGTGACAATGGGCTATGCGCTCAAACAGTCATGCCATGAGACTGTCGGGCCCCAGGGACATTGCTTGGCTCTCAAATCTTCATTTCTTCTCTTCTGTCTAAAGACTGGGGATCAAGAGTTGATATTGAACATTGTGGGTAAGTGGTCCTTGGCAACATGGAAGACAGTGTGTGAAGGGTCACTGGGGACCAGGGTTGTATACCTCAGTGGTACATGCTTCTGCCTGGCAAGTGCAAGAACCTAAGTTTGACTCCTACTACTAAAATAGAAGTTGGTCACCAGAAGTCAAATTTCCAAGGCCTAAAGGGTGACCAAAGAGAACATTGAGACAGCAAGGATAAGCTACACTCTCAGAAAGTGTGTTGTTATGGTGAGTGGGCAGGTGAGTGGAGACACTGACTTGTCCACTATGCTTTCTACTCTTAATCCAATGTAGGTTCTATTCTGCATTATCAAATAAAAGACTTTCATTCTCCATCTCCATTTATGATACTAAAAATGCATTCCATGCAGAGCTACATATCACTATTAGATTCAGGGCTATCCCTGGGATCGCCTAGTGACCTTCTTGTCATAGACATACAATACTGAGCTCCCATGACCTAGGGGAGGAGAGCTTTATTTTGACTCATGGTATGTGACAGCATTCATAGCCAGTTGACCTCAAGGCAGGACAGTGTAGCAAAGAGACACAGCACAGGAGGGGCAGTGCATGGGACAGTGGTGGAGAAGCAGAGTGAGTGGAGGGGAACATGGGAAAGGACAAACCTGTGTCTCATGACTCACCACTGCCAGATGCGATCCTCCTCCTCACAGCAAGTCAGCTGTCAGCCCCCCACTATCGAGTGCCCTTACAAATGAGTCTTAAGGGACATTTAGATCCAAGTCATAACATGAGGTATAAATCAGTTTGGACTTTTTAATATTGTCATCTTCTCCTTTCTTTTCCCTTTTTCATTTTTGTCTCACCATTAAAGGATAATACTGACGACTATGTTTGTGAGCATGGCGGGCATTGCTGTTCCTGACAACAGCTCATCTTCGGGGATTTCTTTTTCGACCTGTACTCTTGGCTCAGCTATGCCCTACATCCACACGCTTGCCTTAGGATTCAGTGGTGCCCCATGTAGGCATCCTCCTGGTGCTGCCTAGAGACGGGAACTCAGTCTGTATCTTTGAAGAATGTTTCTTCCAGGAGGAAGCCAACTGGCTCACATGGCGCTGTGCTGCACACCTGATGCTTCGTTAGCAGTGAATGAGGAGAGCCCAGTGCTAAGCCACAGGGAAATTCCCAGGTTGACTATAGGTTAAAGGTTGGGGCAATGATTCAGGATCCAGAACCCTCAAACCCAGCACCACACAGACTCTAGAAGTCTGTTTAAAGCTCTAGAAGGATCTCCACCATTGGTTTAGAAAGTAAAATTGAGGGTGGCAGAAAATTGAAATATATCCTGCCTTAGAAAAACCACAAACTCTATGTAACATAATACCTTTCAGAGTAATTACAGCTAAGCAATTAATACTGCCTGTTCTGAGGACATCAGCTTTTCAAATACTTCCCACAATGTCATTGCACAGTCCCCTACTGAGAATTAGTTATTGATGACAATGTTGCTTTTCATAGGCTCATGGATCCTACAGGGAAGACCAAGGTGAGAGTGACTCTCTGTGTATGAACTGCTAGCATTTCTCCCTTTGATCAGGTGTCTGGTTTTACCCTGTGAATGGGCTTGGGATTAGTCTCATCTAAGAACCATGAAACGTGAGCTGTGGGATTAAATGGTTATAATGAAAAGATTTCTTTACTTTTGAGACAGGTCAATGAACACATTTTATTTGCCCCAAAGTGACTTAGAGAGCTCAGCGAGCAGGGCTGCCTTCCCCAGCACTTCTTGGCTCCTGTTCTTCCCACCACACAAGGAGGCAGAAGCAAGCTGGCCCTCCTCCTCCCCACACATCAGATGGCCTCTTCGGCATCCACAGCAACATGCAATTCAATTATCTGCGCACCTGTGCAGGCGTCCTGGATGCCCATGGTCTGCTTTGGGGCCGTAGTCATTGTGGTGCATTTTAAGAATGCTAGCTAGTTATCTTTCCATTGCTAAATTAGTCCTATTCAGTTCAAATTTGAGGTAATTAAGTAATTGCATGTTTGAGTTTATAGGAAATACATAAATATATGTGATAAACATTTCCTACATCTTATTGTATATGATGTATATAAAAATATTAATTGAAAAGAATGGAGAGAGGGAAAATGAAAGGAAACAAGAAAGGAAAGATGGAAAGAAGAAAGGAAGGAAGGAAAAAGGGGAAAAGTTAGGGTTACCAAGCACCACATAGGACTTTAGTCATTCCAAAATTTATATTGTTCCAAGTATTCATGACTTTTATCTAGCACCCTCCAGCGCTACCTGTGAATGGCCTAAAGAACAGCAATTGAATTGTCTTTAAAGGTAGCCCCAAGGTCACCAACTGCAAAGCTGTAAGATGAGGAACAGGGTTCCACACATGCCAGACCCCTGTGAGTCACCCACGCATCTTTCCTGTCTTGACACGGGTGGGGCTCATAATCTCCTAATATCATTGTGGCTCTCCTCAGACCCTCAGAGAATCAAGTCTATTCTAAAAGAAAATTTCGCACTACCGCTGCACTCCTCTCCCTCCACCGTGCTGTATATTCTGGGGAGCATGAATTGGAGCCTATAGTTCTAGTTTAATTGATTTGGCGGGCTTCCCTGTGCTGGGCTTATAATAAAACACACATGACGAGGCTCGTGAATGAGGTCAGCTTTTCTAGCTTCAGCAAGTTTAGTACATAAATGTTTTCTGCACAAAAACCTGGAAAATTCAAATTACTAATTTTCATGTATAACGGGGACAGGAATGGGGCAAACATTACACACACGATTCATAACATTTTAGGTGCTGACATTCTGTAAGATCTTTGATTTGAAGACTCAAGAAAATAAGTATTTACTAAAGATAGGCTCTTGAAAAAAAGCTTCTTTTCATCAAAACCATATTAACCCTTGGAATTATGTGGTAACCGCAGTGCTTTTAAAAGTGTTTATGTCAATAAATTTAATCAAATTCTTACCAATGAAAACACAGAGAAGAAAAGGCAAAACAGCAGAAGAAATAGAAGTGACATTTTGAAAACTATTTTTCCATCATTGTTTTTGCTCAGCTTTGAGAACAATATGCACTTTCCTCCCGCCTAAAGATTCACCAGATTGAGAACTCTGAGTATCTTCTCTGGTTTTCAGTAGAGAATAATTACAATCATCTCCCTGAAAATGTGGATAAGCTTGCTCTGAAGTAAACCAACCAAATCCATGGTGAACATCAAAATTGTAGACATACAGAGCAAAGCGAAAAATTGTAGTATGACAAAATAGCTACATTTAATTACGTAAAATTACATAGAATTGTAGTCTTCTGTAGAGGTGCTTTATTTAAACTTACATCTAAAGGCAAGTCTTTGGTTAATGTAACTTTCAGATCAGAGAGTTCACAGAATATTTGTTAAGGTGAAAACTCAAACAGTTTCACTATTTGCAATTTTAAAAGTTTTAGGATCTTTTTTTGACAAAAGCATCATTTAAAACTGTGAGACTTAAAAACAAACCAAAACTGTGAGACTTATGTGTTCACATTTTCTAGCATCAAATCTTAGGTATTCGTCCACCTATAAAGTTTTTCTGCTCTTTCCCACAGAATAATTACCCACCTTAGAGTCTAGCACCTACCTAAAATGCTTGTTTCTACATGGCATTCTACAGAGGTGTCCTCGGCCCACAGCCTTGGAGGGCTCTGTGTCACCCCAGAGTTGCCACCTGGATTACCCCAGAGAAGTGACAGCAGTGACTCAGCGTTTGTTTTTCCCAGGAGGCCAGCAAATAGGTTGTGGACTAGCAGGCTGGAAAAGTGAAAAGCTCAATTTAATTGTGTTGGTTACTTTTCCTATGTCACTGGGACTGAATGCCAACACCCAAAGTTGAACCAGAAAAGGATTATTTAGCTCACAGCTTGTGCACGTTTCAGTTCATAATCAGCTGGCTTCAGGGCAGGGAAGCCTGGCACAGAGGCAGCACTTCAAGGTGGCAAAAGACAGCGACAGCAACGGGAGCAAAAGGGAGAGGAGAAGCTGCTCTCTCCCTTCCCTACATCCTAAACAGGCTCCCCGGGGTGGAAGCAGCGCTCATAACCATCTCCCTGCCCTCCTCTTTTCACAGGATGAGGATGTTTACAAAGTGAGGACCTTGACTCCCTGCTGAGTCACTTCATTAAACTTCTAAACTTTTCAAGTGGACACACCCTAGAGCCATAAGGGTCTGACCTCTACACAGGGAGATGTGGAACTGCTGAGCCACTTGGTAAAGCTTCTAGACCTCTCAAGTTGATAGGATGTATCAACCGTAACAGATACCAACTTCTAGTTACACTAAGCACCTCAGCAGGCACCACCCTAGTTTCGCTCCAGAGGCTCCAAGGTGCTTTCTGCGAACAGCTACTTTCTATAAACAAGTTCTACTCTCCTGGAAACAGGGCACTGAACCAGAGACTGTGGTTTGTGTGTCCCTGAGATGAAATGTGCTTGAGATTTCCCCACCGTGCTGATTAAAGGCCTGAAAAGAACTCACTACAGAGAACACACACAAAGTCTAACTAGAGCATCACAGAGAAGAAACCGGAAGTCGCCCTCCTGATGTTGCTCCAGAGCGCCCAGCTTCCGCTTCCGGTTCCTGTCACCTGTGGGCTGGCAGCCAGCCATCATTTCTGCCTTGAGTTCATTTCAAAGCAATTCAGCCGACGATGTAGCGAAATAATTTTACGATAGATGAAAAAGTGCTTTAATTGTGCGAATCCTGGGACTGCGCTTTCTGCACATTACATGGTGGTTTTGTGCTCTGCGGAGCGGGTCTCTGGCTCCCTGCGATGCTGGTTTTGTGGCTTTCTCTTCCTTGTGCAGTCTACCATGTACGAGCTCTATGTGCAGAGTGGTGCTTAGAGAAACACGAAGTGAGATGGCGTCCAGCCCTCTGCTCAAGCGTGGCCCTTAAGCCCGAGCAAATAGAGATTCCATTTTCCAAAACTGTGAGAACAGTGGCTTTGTCAGCCGTTGGCATTGGAGCAATCCCTCGAAAAATGTTGCTGAAGCAGAGAAAAATACTGTTTTTAGGAGTGGTGGGAGCCACTGCTAGATAGGAGGAAGAGCAGTGGTAGACGGGACAGACAGAAGGGAACCCCGGCTGCAACCCCAGGCTGCTGCACGAGGTCATTAAAAGAAGGACTTAAAACTCCACGTCACCTTAAACTTCATCCATTAAATTCCGCATAAAATAGCTTTCTTATGAAGAAATAACAAAAGCACTTCTTTCACAGGTAGGGCCTTGACAGACATATTCTAGAAATGTCACTGTCTCCCAGACCTCCACATATAGCTACTTGCATATCTGCAACAGAGAAACATTCTGTGGACCCGAAAGGGACACCTGACCTAAACTGCGCCGATTGTTTTCACTCTTGGAAAGTTATAATTAGAATAAGGACATATTGAGGTTTTTTTTGGGTTTTGTTTTCTTTATGTGAAGGCTGGATAGAAAGCCACAGAAAGGCCGGCAGCCACGGGGAACGTTGTGTAAACTGAAGAGCTGCCTGCAGAGGGACGAGAGTGACACCCCAAAGCACAGAGGAGATCGCGGAGGCTGCAGAGAGAGCGGCGGAGGGAGGCTGGAGATGAAGCGCTGGAGTTTCTTTCTGAAACTGAGTCTCCAAAAGTAAATTCCATCTTATTTAAACTAGCATGAATGGATTTCTGGCCCTCCCAATGAAATGGATATGCATCACTACACTTCTTTAAAAAAGAAAAAAAAGGGTCGTTAAGCAGCAATCTGTGAACATTAATTTTAGTCTTAATTGACATTGGAATCTAACATGTTTTTACTTTTTTCCACTTCAGTTGTGATCTCTATACGGAGTGCGATATATCTTACAGCTGTTCATGGAGCTACATCATCCATGGTGACAAAAGACTGAGAAGTCCTTCCTGCTTGGAGGTGACCTTTGTGAATACCGGTTCTGCCTGGGAGAAGCCCATGATGGAGAAGCAAGCTGACTTCAGGGCTCTGTAGACATCACCTTGTTTAATTTTCTCCAGCCTTAAGAAGAGAATGAGAAGTAATACACTGCCAAAACGATCACATGAGGCAGGTGAGTGAAAGTTGAATTTCAAGAATTTGCGTGTGAAGCCTACTATGCCTCCGACCTAGCATGGGTATTTGAGTCTCAGGTGTCCAGCAGTGGGGATTTCGAAGCGTGACCAGGTCGGAGGGCACTGCACTCCCCTGGGCTGATCCAGTGACACGCTCACATGGAGGATGTACCACATTCCTTACTCCTCCCTTCTCTTTCTGCTTTCAGACTCCCCTGAGGTGAGTGGCTTTCCTAAAACTTGCAACAAATTAAACTTCTCCCTTAAATGGCATTGCCAGGGATTTTGTCCCGTGATGTGAAGGTGACTGTCACCATGTCTGCCCCAGGAGGTTGTTCAGCACAACATCTGCATTATTTCATAATCTGTGTAAATGGGGGGTCTCACTCATAACGTCCTGTGGTCGTTAATACCTCCCATCACCAAAAATCAGGGACAAGAAAAGGTAAGACAGTCTGTTGACTTGATTGAGAATACAGATTCATTTAGAGCGGAGAATGGGGCAGCATCCTCTTCCCTCTAAATAGAGTTTTTCCTGACAAGACTCTGAAAGAAAAACACAGCTTTCTGGCTTAAAAAACCTGGTTGAGCAGCTTACACGCAGGTTTTTCTCCTCCCCTTCCTGAGACAGCACAAAGATAATGAAGAAAGCCACACTAGTCCAACAAGAGGAGGTTGGTGGGCTTTGCCAAAGACTTGGAGGGTTTTCGTGAACCTCAGAGGAGAACTGAAACAAGAGAAGAAAACTGAGATGGACGAGGTGTTTGCTCTTGTCCTATAGGAGCCCAGAGGTTGATTCTCTGGGGAAGTCAAGAGTGGGAGACTCGGGGCCCAAGGACGCCAGACCCAGAGCAGAAGGGAATGATGTGTGTGTGTCCTGCTTATGTTCCTCACTGCTGAAACAAAATGCTTGACACTTAAAGGGGAAAAGCTTAATTTGCCTTACAATTTAGGTTCGCCTTACTTAGAGGTTTCAGCACATAGTTGGCTGGCTTCAAGGCACAGTGGCACGGTAGGCAGGTGTCACAGAGAAGGAAAAGTTCGTTGAAGGCAGCAGGCAGTAAAATAAGCAAGGGGCCTTCACAGTGTCTTTCTGTAGTTTTATCTTACCAGATAAAACTGGTAAGTTGTCTACTCAGGGCAGGGAACACTCTCACCCTCAATCCTCATGCCCTTGAACCTAGTATAGCATCAATTCTAGGTCAATCAACCTCTGAAAAAGACTCTCCTATGACAACATGAGATTTTCGGGGACATCTCAACACAAGCCATAACAATGCACAAGGTGAAAAATGTAGATCCAAGGTACANAAGAGGTCCACAGCTGCTGGGGGAGAAATAGACTATTTTTCTTATGAAAAGACCCAGAGAAAATTCCTTCACATTGCAGTACTCTCAGAGTGACCAGTTTATGGGGTATTATTCCAAAATCAAAGCCCTTGCTATGCCACTCACATCCACAAACCTTCCAGGTAGCTTCTTTTTTTAATGTTTTTGGTACAGGGTCTCACTATGTAGCTTGGACTCATACTGATCCTCCTGTCTCAGCCTCCCTAGTGCTGAGATTACAGGCATTCACCACCATGCCCAGACTCCATGGCTGACTAGGCACACCCCGGGATGGGGCTGGTGCTACATGTGGTCCCAGAGATTGAACCCCTGTCCCTGTGCTTGCCTAAGCAGGCACTTAGAGTGCTGAGCTATCTCACTGGCCCTCAGATAGCTTCTTAAAAAGATAACTCATTGACATGATAATTACATGACACGGAACTTCCCATATCAAGGTGGACACTCCGTGATATTCAGTACTTTTACAATGCCATGCAACCTTGACCTCTGTCTGGTTCAACAATATTTCCATCATTCCAAAGAAAAATTCTGTTCTCATTAAAGTTTCCCTCTACTATCTTTTCTCCCACCCCTTGAAAAATCATCCATTTTCATTCTTTCATCATGATTTATTTCAAATATTTCATAAGAATGGAATCATGTGATCTTTTGAGTCTGACCTCTCTCCCTTAGAATGGTTTAGAGGTGTACTGTGTTACAGCGTGTGCTATAGTCGTGTGTAGAAGTCCCCTGATGCCGCAAGCAGTCATGGGTCGGCTTCTTCAGAGGTGGCTGTGTCTAGAGTGTGTGATGCTGGGATGGATTCATGATGCAGGGCTAGGCTCAAGGCCACCAGGATGAAGGGTAGAAAGCCACTGCCTCCCTCTGTCGCTGGTGAGATGAAAGGGGCAGAAAGATGCCGTGCTTGTTTTGCTGACTTCCATTTGCACGAGCGGCTCCCCCTGTCACCCTGCCTCGGAGGCGGCTGGCTGTGAACCGAAGCGTCTACAAGCTGAGAAGAAAACAGACCTTTGCCTGTTTGCCTTCGGATGTCAGGTACTTTAGCTCAGCAAGGAGAGCAAAGTAACTGGAGCAGCACGTGTCAGCACTTCGTTTTGTGGTTGAATAATACTCCATTATATTCTAAAGCACAACTCAGGGCATTTTTTGATGATACAGTTTTAAATAAAAGCAATCCTACCATAGCAAAATTACCATATATTGGACAGAAGAAAAAAAAATCAAACAGAAAAATGGAACCTACATGGAACAATATGATCCAGAGCATGCAATAAATCTTTTTTTAAAATCACAATTCTATAGCATACACTGAGAGATTAAACATACACATGCACAGTCATATGTGGATAAATATACCTATGTACATGCATACATATCTATATAAAACAGAGGACAGTAAGAAAGAAAACTTTTAAATAGTTGGAAATAAAAATATGAACAATAACAACATGTGATTAAAAGGCAAAAAAAAAGTCTGACAAGACAAAAACTTTGAGAATAACAGACTTACACATGTGTGAGAAAAAAATAGATAGTACCTTAACTATTCTGAGATAAACTGTTTCTTAGACTAAAACTCTGACTTCAGCCAACTTTCTTGCCAAGGGTGAGTGAGGACTCTCTGACATGTGGTGTCGCAGAGAAGCAGCTTCCCTTGAGTCCCTTCTCAGTGACCTAGTTGTGTGCTCCAGCACCCTGAGAAGGAAACACATTGGTACAGGGAAAGGTACAGGGATGCTCACGATGGCATGGCAGCGCTGAGTGGCTGCTGGGTCACAGGCTCAGGGCGTCGCTAGGCTGGATCTGCAGGACCCCAAGACCCAGAAGAAGGACCCCTCCCCGCCTTTGTATATCAGCTACACTAACTCCTGTTGCAGAAAAGGTATTTTCTGGATGCATCGATAAGAGGCAGAGAAGGGCTTATCAGCAGAGATTTTAGGAGGCACCCAAGCACGGAGTGCTGAACCTCAGGGACACAAGATGCCTTATGGACCAGAGTTGGGACTACTTCAGGGTGCATGCAAGATGGCACATCAGCGATGTGTGTTCTGCTGTCAGGGGTGACACGGCAAAAACAGAGGATAGAACCCATTAGAAATTTCCACCAGTAGAACACAGGCTTCCAAAGCCCAGGGATACCCAGAAAACGGTGGCAAAATGGAGAAGTGTACACACTTTTCTGCAGCTTTAAAGCACCAGGTGTGTTTGTTTGTTTATTTATTTGGTGGAGCTGGGGATTGAACTCAGGCCCTTGCGCATGCCAGGCAAGCACTTATTCAACTGAGCTATCACCCTGATGTAGGCTTCTCTGTCTGCAATGACCAGGCAGGGTGCTTCTCGGGTGTATGCCTAAGTTTAGCCCTGGTTCCAAGGTCTCATGACTGTAGTAAAGTACTTTATATGGAAAACCAAGGTTTCTGAAGGACAGATGCTGTGGAAAACACACATTTTCCTACGGGAAGGTTGCCAGCATTTAATTTCAGGGAAAAGCCAGAATTCACTTATTCTATGGCTAAAACACTGGGCATTAACATAATCTCTGCAGCTAACCCAGGAATTAGAGATAAGAAAGCGAAATGAGGCACAGCACAGAAACTAGCTCCCAAGGTGCAGAGTTTTCTCAAGTGTATTTCATTAAAAATATGTGGATTTTTCACTTTTCAAATTTAATATTTTCCAAAGCATTAAAATGGTTGAATTCAGATGCTTCTACTGCAAGCAACAGAAACAAAATGTGTGCAAAAACAGTGGTGTATTGGGCCTTCAGGAATTCCTTGCAGAAATTTAAAAAAAAAAAAAAACAAAGCCCTCAAGTCTGAGTCTGGCTGACAGAAGTGGAGCTGGTCTGGGAGGAGACTGACCCGAGGGCGACCTGGCCAGGCCTCACTCCCCTACCCTTGGGGCTTCAGTTCTTCTGGCTCATGGTGGCTTTTCCTCAAAAGGAATCACTTCAATATATTCACTCAAAAATGTCTTGAGAAATCCACTCACAAGTGTGCCAAGGTCACTGCTGATGAAAATCAAAATCCAGAATAAGTTCATGGTGACAGCTAGAGATGAGAAGACCTCAACAAAAATAAGCACACCAAGATCAGAGCAGTGGCGCTGAGCTATGCTGATGTAGCAGGTACACGCACACATGCGCTTGGTGCAGTAGACAGGAGCAAACGCTCTCTCTGTTTAGAGGGGATGAAATTCTTTATTTATTTATTTATTTTTTTTGTATTTTAGGGAGGGGTCTACAGAGTGCTCAGGGTCTCACTCCTAGCTGGGACTCTAGTGATCCGCCTGTTGACAGCTTCCCAAGAACTGGGATTCCCAGTCTCAACTGTCTCTGTGCGCCCTGGGGGCGGGGCCAGCATGGCAGGCCTGGGACCGAATCCCCAGCCCTTGCATCTGCTTGCAGGCACTTTAATCCAATAAGCTATTTGGCTGGCCCTAGAAGATGAGATTCTTACCACTGTATTATTACACTAAAGTTCACAGATCGCTAGGGCCACCTTTTCTCATTGGTCCCATAACCATTTTGAACTAGTGGCTTGTGGTCCCTGCAGGGCTGCCCCCTTGTCTACTGCTCTGTCTAATAAGAATTCTGCTGCATTTTCTTCATGTTTACCTATTTTTCCATTTTAAAATATTAACCTTTCTAGATCAACTTACTTGAAGACTCATCCTTCTACCTAAATTTTGTTTTCCATCCCAACTTAGACTCTTTCTTAATAACTCGAGTGTTTCCCTTATTACAGTTGTTCTCCTAATTGTTTTGCCTGGCTAAGCTTCACCGTACTTTCCTACCCTTGCTATTTCTGTTTTTGGTTTGTTTTCATGGCTTTTGGTTTGGGTTTGCTGGTTGCTCTGTTTCACTTCATTTTGTTACGGGGACCACTTTCTACCTAACAAGAGACTCCAGTGTCGGCCTGAAAAGGCGCACACTCACTGTGTGGGAGATGAATGCGCTGAACATAAATGGCGCAGTCCTACACACACACGTGGGCTTCCCGTAATTCCTTTTGTTTTTTATTTATTATTATTTTTTAAAATTTTATTTGTGTGTGTGTGTGTGTGTG
>NDGN011557980.1:14975-28022 GCA_002564285.1 Tympanoctomys barrerae | reverse complement strand
ATAATCAACAGTTTCCTCCAGAGTGCATGCAAATGTTTCCATACAGCTCTGTTATTAACAATAATGACCTCAGCACAATACACTTCCAGGGGAATTAATGATGAGGGTTAATGGCCCGAGGCAAAGCCAGCCAGTCATGAATCCCTAAGAAATGTCCTGTGCCTTGATCATTATTACTTCATTACAACATAAAAATAATCAGTAGCAATTACAATCGGAACGATGGGAACAGTTCAGCCCTGAAACTTAACTCTTTCAGGCTTGATGTAGCTGTGGGTCCCACTGCTTTTAGTATATTCAGTACAAACAATTCTGAAACCAAAGGAATTAATACAAATGATACTGAAGCATAACGTCATCCTGAGTGGCCAATATTCCAGTTGAAGTCAGAGACCCGGGTGGCTACGTGGCTTAAAGGAGTCGGTATGAATGTTGCAACAAGCGAGTCAACCTGAACCGAGAATTATTTTTTTTTATTTTAAAGAAAGAAACAATAAATAAAAATGATACAGAGTTTCTCTTAGTTCACTGAAATAAACTTAGAATTTTTAAAGAGATATTTATCTTAGGCTCACAAACAAACAGAAAATAATGAATTGTGTAATAATAACTTACTCTGATGAGTTTTTAATATCAAGAAGTAAAAGATAATCTAAACTTTTGAAAACAGTAAATTATTTCCATATGCCTTTTTAGATCTTTGGTTGCAAAAAGCAAAAATAAAAATTTTTAATTTTCGGGTGCATGCCAATTTAAAAATTACTGTGCTTTTGTGCAAATGTAAAACTTTTTCAAATAAATAAGGATATAGAATTATAGGATGTCTGAGTTAATTCTTGAATTTGATGATGTGTATTTCATAAGATAAAAACCTATAGTTTTTGCTTTATTTCTCACTAACAGACTCTTTCTTAAGTTGACCAACAGCCTTTTTCCATACTTTTTATTCTTTCAGCAGATCAGAATTTTACAAAAACATTTCTCTACTTTTTTCAATGTATAGTGCTGTTAACTTTGTTTTCTTAGTGTTTTCCTTTCCCCATACTTTCTGATGTTATTGTATTAGCTTCCTTCTGGCCAGACATCATAACTGATACAGACATAATCAAAGAATGGTTGAATTTGACTTATATCTTACAGTGACTAAGTTTGTGATTACTTGGTTTCATCTCAGAAACATCATGGGAGAAGTATATAGTGGAACATAGCTTCTTAATTCATGAGGGCTGGGAAAGAAAGGAGAGATACTGTATCAGAGCGGAAGTGAGAAGAGACCAGATGCAGCATCCCACACTCACACGTCCATTCCTGCAGACATACACAGCTGAGTACTTAGCCAGTCAGCTCCCAAGGCAATAAATTTGTTGCTGTTGAATTTAGCAATCCACCCATTTCTCCTTCATACGCCAACCAACACAACTTCCTACACAATACTGAATCTCCAAATAAACATTAAGTCACAATTGCTCCTGATATGATACAGAATCTTCTATACAAATGAAAAATATATAATCCCTTCCCAAAGTCTCAAAGGTTGCAGTATTTTCCAAAATTCCAAGTGCAATTCCCTTTTGAGACTAAACACCAACTCTTATCTGTGAATCCTGGAGAAAATGAAAAACAAATTATATAATCCCAAACTGCCATGTCCTAGGGTTAATATTTGCACTCCAAAAAGGAAGAACAGGCAAATAGAAGCAAAGAAAACTGAAATGCAGCAGATCAAACATTGAATTTTGTGGCTCTGTGTCTTGTGCCTGAGACACATGGAGAAGAGGCATGTGTTCCAGAGGGCTTGGACAGTTTCGCCACTATGGTCTTGCTTGTTGTAGCCTATATGGCCTTTTCCCTGTGCTGGCTCCACTCGTGGGTACAACATCCCTCAGTAGATACTAAGTACATTTTGTATCTCCAACTTCTGGGGATATTTACAGTACTTTTGGCTTCATCCACACTATGTCATGCACCCACATGTCAGGGTCTTATGATCTGTTCCCCCAAGCCTTCATCTGAATTCTAGGTCAAAGCATCCTGGAACTCACCACTCCTGCATTCTGCATAATGATAAAACCAGTATCACACAGAGAACACCAAGGTCTGCTGTCAGCAGGTACAGTAGCTATACTCCCTTGAACCATGGATTCAGTGGTGTCTCAGTGCTTGGGGGAGCTGAACAATGTTAAATGGATACTAGGAAGGAATTTTCTAGGGGACCCCTCTGGGGCAGGGAGCCCAAAACTCTTTCTCTGAATGAAACATTCACATTAAATTTTTTTTTTTAATTTTAAGGAAGTGTCTACAGGATGTTCAGGGTCTCACTACTAGATTGGACTCTTGGTGATCTGCCTGTGTACAGCCTCCCAAGAGCTGGGATTTCAGATGCGCCACCACTCCCAGTCTCAGTTGCTGTCTCAGTGTGCCCCGGGGGTGAGGCTGGAGTGACAGGCCTGGATATCCAACCCATCCATCCCCTGTGCCTGCTTGCAGGTGCTTTATTCCGCTGAGCTATTTGGCCGGCCCTTGAAACGGTCATATTTTTTGCACACTTGGTCCGATGATAGTTCAGGCCTTGCTGATTGCCAAGAAGCTGTTTATTCTTTTTGAGATAGAGGACACTTAGTTATTTTTTTTAACTGATCCTCACTTTAAATCTAGCTAAGAGCAGGCAAAGGTCCTATTCAATAGTGGGACCAACAGACTACATTGAAATGTCCTCTTCCAGACCAATTGGTCCACTACCCTTGATCTCAGTACCCTGCAAAATTTTGGGGTACGAGCAAAATGCAGACAAATCGTCTTCTACAGTACAACACAAATGACCCCTATTTCAACTGCCAATGGGAACTTTCCAGCGTGCCATACACTATCTGCATTTCTGTTAGCATCCTGGTCTTCTAGGTCTGTTTACACCATGCTAAGTCTTCTTTCCCATGCATCTCCAAACTTTCCCTAACCTTTCTGGATACCAGGTCTGTGGGCTTTTGATCTATGTCACCAGGTATACATATGCACTGCAAAGAATAATTTCTCTGATACTAGTTTTTTGTATTAGTCAACTTTCCTGTTACATGACACAAACCCTGACACCTGCAACTTAAAGAAGGAGCAGAGCAATTTAGGACATATGTGAAGGGGAGTAAGTTGGTGGTTACCTGTCTGAAAGGCAGAAATATCGTGGCAGGAGGGTATAGTGGACAAAACACAGCTGCTTCGATCATGAGGTGAAGAAGCAGAGCAAGTATACAGTGCAAGCTAGAGAAAGGATTAAGTATAGTGCCCAGACTTACACCTTGGAAACCCACACAGACCTACCTAGAAGTGTGCTCCAACTACTCCTTCAGTGTTTGTTAAACCAATCAGGTGACATAATGAAGCTTAACTATTATAGTTGTCAACATTAAAATACTGTATGTTTAAAATATACAACTTGATACTTTTTAAGTGGGAAATGAACCATAATCAAATGAACAACCAAATCCATCATGTCCCACAGTTGCCATTTGTGTGTATAATGAGGTGAGAACATTAGTTTCTTCTGTCCGCCAAATTTCAAGAATGAAATTCACTACAAATGGTCTATAAATTTTGGTGATTTGGTCCATAATTTTTCAACATTAAGATGTTTCAGAAGGGACACATCTGTAGGAGCAATTACACAATGAATTTCAATTCTGAACTTTTCCAGGGTTAGCTATATACAGCAACATACCGTGTTCTTTTGCTATGTTGGACAGCAAGAGGGAACCACAGTTCTCAGCTGGTTATGTCATCACGAAAGTCAACAACTACAGTGCTCTACAGTGTACTGTGTTGCTAAGATGTCATTCAGTAGATTATCACATAGGCATGTTCAATTTATGAGCCTATCGGGGTGTAATTCCATTATGAATCAAGAAATATTTGTAAGTCAAACCTTTTATCCCTGCATTACTGAGCTTTTTATGCTTTCACTAACACTTCAGAGTTCTGCCAGCTTCCAGCTCTTGCTTAGCCCTTTTTCTACTGAATTGTATGAATTCATTTGTTTTAGATTCTGCATACAGAAAGACCCCTATATAGGAACTTTAAGTTGCTACCTTTCACAGGCACACTGTATAAGATGCACTTTAATCAGATTGTAAACAGATCAAGCATAAGAACATTCTCTTCAACAAAATGAGTCAGTAAGTGAGGCGCCTACTCTATAAATGAAGCCATGCAGTGTTTGTTTTTCTGTCCCTGGCTTGTTTTACTAAGCCTAGTGTCTACCAGACTCATCCATGCTATAGCAAAAGAAAGAAATTTAGCTTTTAAAAACTGAGTATTTGTTGAATATGTATAACAGCATAGTAAGACTTTATCTCATAACAAGATAAAATACTAAAAAGTGATTATATATAAATATATATATTCAACAAATATTCAGTTTTTAAGATGTATGAACATATATTGTATATTTCACTTTTAAACTAGCTCATCTCTGTAAAGAGACACTAGGTTTGTTTTAGTTCTTATAACTAATATGAAAATGAGCACAAGAGGACAAATATCACTTTCAGATACTGATTTCATTTCTTTTGGACATTGTAACTGAGACTACAGTAATACTAAGTGAATACAGGGAATATACCAACCAGTAGGATAATGTACAAGAAATGAATAAATGCATAGAATTATAGTCTAGTAGACTGAGTTAAGAGAAAGTTTAATAAGAAATTCAAAGATTAATTCAATAACAGAAAATCACCCATCTAATAAAATCAAATGACCTAATGATTTTATTAGTGAACAGTACCAAACATTTCATGAAGAATTAGCATCAATATTCTTAAACTCATCAAAAATTTTAAGAGGAGCAAACATTCCTGCCTTAGTCTGTTTGGATCTCCAAATGGGAGGATTTTAATTCTAAGCCAACTTTTCCTGTGCAGTCAGATTCTAACTGAAACAACAAAAGAAACAGATAAACAAAAGCTAAAGAAATGATAAGAAAATTTATATAATTGAGGCATTTATAAATGCAGACATAAAAGTCTTTGGCAGTATGATGAAACTAACTCCAGTAACAAACTATAGCACATCATAACCATACAAGGTTTTATGAATGCAGGACTTTTTCCATGCATGAATATTGATGTTCCTTTTAATATTATCAAATTAAATACAAACCCACATGAGCTGAGGATGTAATTCAGTGGTAAGCTCCTTTCCTAGGCATGTATGAGGCCCTAGATCTAGTTGTATGCTGCAGAATAAAGTGATAAAGGGGAAGGAAGAAGGATGAAGAGAAGCAAGAGGAAGGGGAAGAAGAGGAGGAAAAGGAAGAAGAGGAGGAGGCGGCGGCAAAGAAATGAGAGATCAAAAGAGGGAAAAAATAAAAAAATGACAATGAAAATACAGCATATTCAGAACTTTACTACTAAATGGGGCATGGTGACTCAAGCCTATGGGACATTTGGGTGAGAAGTTGAATCACTAAATTCACTTGAGTCTACAAGTTAGAGGCAGGCCTGACAGCATAGTAAGACTTTATCTCATAACAAAATAAAATACCCCAAAAAGTGATTGTTTCAGCATGTGCAGAAAAAATACTTGAGGAATTTCATATTTCATTACTGATAAAACACAACTCTAGGCTAACAAGGAATAAACATGGCCTTGGCTGCATAAAACGCTTCTATAAATGACTGACAGCTAGTATACCTCTCAGACCTATTTCTCTGCCCCTACAATGGAGAACCAGAAAAATGTTATCTTTCATGCTACCTCTTCAACATTAGATTGACAATGCAATTAAGCAAAAAAAGAAAGTAAAGATATCCCTATTGGTAAAAAATTAATCACAGCATTCTGCATTTAGACAATACAGTTGTGAGTGCATACACTCAAAAAGTATACAAAGTAATGAAAAACTAAAATTCCAAATGTGTGTAACAGAGAGAGAGATATGAGAGAGAGAGAGAGACAGACAGACAGACAGACAGAGAGACAGAGAGACAGAGAGACAGAGAAAGAGAGAGAGAGAGAGAGAGAGAGAGAGAGAGAGAGAGAGACTACAATAGTATCTACCATAGCCACTATATTAACTCCCAGGCATGCACAGAAAAAAAAAAAAATCTACTTATCCTCAGAGACCTAGATAAGATTTTGCTTATTCCTGCTAGATTATAAATTTCATATCAGTTTCTGCAATAGGACAACCTAAAACTGAGTTTGCTTTCTGGATGATCAACCTACTAAAGACTGCTTTGTTATATATGAAAAAGGTCTCCGGACAGGAGAGCCCCGAGTCTCCTCCAGAGAGCTGCCTCGGGAACGCTGTCCAGCTCCCTTACATTTGTCTTACCCAGTGACAGCTCAGGCTTCTCTTGGCTGCCGGGTTCCTGCGTAAATAGACTGTGAGTGCAAGAGGAAAGATCCAGCGTGGAAGCAGAACACAAGCTCACCTTTTCCCAAAGAAAAACAGAGTGCCACTTAAGGAGAAAATACACACACACACACACACACACACACACACACACACCCTAGTTGCTCTCTTTTTGTCATTATGTGCTCCACAAACAGGACAAAAGTACAAGTGAAAAGAGGATAAAATTAGGACACTTTCTTGCAGGTATTATAAAGATATCTGAGAACCATCAGTTCTTTCAAGACATCTAGCTTTATTATTTTGAGATGCAATCAACTGTAATTTTATTTCTGAGAGACAATACACATTTTTTGCTTTTGTTAAAAAGTTGGAAGTAAAGTTAGTCCTATTACCTGAGAGCATTGGTGAAAGCATTTATTTCCCAGGTTTATATCAGTTTGTGGTATTAAGTTGTACTATGTCATCATAGATAGAAAATAATTCCTCTTTCCTCAATAGTATCGATAAAAAGTGTGTGTAGCAGTATTCCTTAAGTCAGGTGATGCACATTTTGACTTCTATGCTAAACAATTAGATCTAACAAAATGGTCTTATTTGTTTACTTCACTATTAGCTGGTCTCCTTCATACTCCATCCAATATAAAACAAGATTCAGTACTGATATATTTTTAAAATTCTGCTTGAACAAAAAGATACCTTCCATACTTTTTTCCCTCTATGTACTTTTTGAACTAGTGCAATCACTGTTTTCAAATTTACCATCTGCAAATATTTATTTTTTTTCATGCTCAATATGAATATATGTTTGAATATGAAAACAATAAGCAAGTAATAGATGAATTTCTTAATCAGGCAGCAGTTTATTTCTAAACAAATATGATGAGCCTGGCACTGTGGGAAAATGAAAAAAGAAATTCAGGTAATGGTTCTTGTCCCCTGAAGCCTTAGTATCTAATTGAAGAGATGTGTTTAATTTCTATAAAGCACTAAGAAAGAAATTTCAAAAATCTCTAATCATTCCATATATTGGCCAAGCAATAGTTCCTTGAAAATCCACAGGGAGGAATTTCTACTAGAATAATATCCACAGCTTCTCTCTGACCCTAGGGGAAGGAGAGATTCTCAACTAGTTGGGGAATTTTGCATATGTGCTGAGGGAGTGAACAATGTTTGGGGAATTTTGAAAGAACTCAGTTCCTGCCTTTATTTGTTCTTTGTGGCAAAGGGCAGAGAGTATAGACTCTAATCTGCTTTCTGAAGGGTTGCAACATATGATGATCCAACTTGAGATTGAAATAATGAGGATAGCATTAGATCTAGATCACACAAGTTCTAATTCAGCCTTTTTGGAGGGTAATAAAGTTGATATTTCAAATTCCATTTGTCTCATTTGGTTTCAAATTTGTGTAGAAGGGAAACACACTAAATTCTGTCTCTGTACAATTGTGCTTTAGGGTAGTAATGCAAAAATTAATAAAAACTAGATATCTTGAGAGATGCCAGGGGCTAGCAGCCTGAAAAGGTTTGCACTGGGCTTTGAAGGATGAGCAGAACTCAGAGAAGCACGTGTGTAAGAGGAAGGAATCCATGCAGTGCAAATAGTATGAGGGGGGCAAAACAAGCTCTGGAGTAGGAATGGAAGTGATGTAGTTCCATTGTTTCATCTGTGAGGAACCTGACTTGCCTTGAACCATTCTGGGGCATCTCATTTAATCATATACAGAGGCTTTAAGAGCCAGAACAAAGTGTCTATAAGTGACAAGTGATAGAGAAATATTTCATGCTGTGGAGAAAGGGACCAACATTGCAAAAGAGTTCCTTAAAGATAATCCTTGTTTTGATATACAGGAGCTGAGTAATGGAGAGAGGGTTTGATGGGAAGACCAAAGAAAAACAAAAATACACAGACCTGTCGGAATGCACAGACCAAAATGTACAACCAAAATATACAGTCCTGGATTTGAACGATCAGAGATGAATGGAAAGACAGGGAGCTCATGACCCAAGCCTGGCCACCAAGGGATGGGTCTCTAATGAACAGACCGACTTAGAAAAGCAAAAATGAGGCCTCTGGACTTTGTCCTTGAAAAGCTACTTGTAATTAGTTGGAGAGATGATTATGTTACAAATGTACTGATGTGCAGCTTTGGTCACCCAGCATTAATTTAGAGAAAATGAAATTTGAAGCTTGAAGGGTCTGTAGATGTGTCAGTAGAGATAAGGACGTTAAATCTTAAGAGGAATTTGGTGAGCTTGCATAGTATGTGTGCAGCTGGGATAAGCCTGGGCACATGACTTTGCGTCAATCCTCTGCCATCTAGGTCCAGGTGCCATTAGTTTATTCATCACATTTTATGGGCAAAACATTGAAAAAATCATTTTTAAGTATTTAGTACAGAGTCCCCAGGGTTTCACTACACAGATCAGACTTGTAGTAATCCTCCTGCTTTCAGCCTCCCAAGCACTGGGATCACAGGCACGCCCCACCACACCCAGTCTTAATCGCTGTCTCACCGCACCCTGGGGGTGGGGCTGGCATGTCACATCGGGGATCAAACCCCCGGTACCTGAGCCTGCCTAAGCAGGCGCTTTACAATGCTGAGCTATCTGGCCGGCCCCAAAACATTGAAAATTCAATGGTATAATTAGTGGTAAATAACCTGAATATCTTTCTCAGAATAAGTGCATGTCTCTGACACGGGAAGTGTTCCGTGCACTCAAAGCTCATGCCAGCGATGTGCAGGGATTTATTATCGGTCTCACATGAAAGTCCTGGCCACCTCTGCAATTTTACTCCTGTACCCATTTTTTAATATATTTTGGTCAAGAAAGGAATTTGATCAAGTAGCTCTAGCAGCCGTTCGAAGCCTTAGCGAAGTCTCACCAGTGACGCATAGGCCCTGCCGTAGAGAACACAGCAACGGAACCACCCCATAGGTAGCTGGGACTGCAAAACTAAACTCTTTGTGTAATGAATCTCGACCCCCACGCAGCAGCAGTACACTGCCTTGCAAGCATCATCCAGAAACCCACAGCTTCTTTTAGTCACTCCACAAAGAGCTGCCGTGTCTTCGGTTTCAGTGAACAAACAATTTGCAATGTGAACAGCTGAAGCAAGCTGTGTCAACAAGACAAGATTTGAATTATGACGCGCTGCTGTGACTATGAAAGCACAAGAAGGGAGTACAGGATTACGGCCTAGAGCATGTGGTTAGCCCGGGAGTAATGGCAGCCCCCTCGCACCGGTTGTTGATGGAAAACATCTGCTTCCTTCCCTGTCCCTTAGAAAGATTCCCTTGGGAACCGGGCCCCTGATGCTATCAGTCTGCACCAGGGCAGCTCCCTCAGCAGACTTCTGGGGTGATATTTGAATGTGTTGAGCAATTACGAAGAAGAAAAAAAAATAGCACAAATAATATGCTCAGAGAGGAAAGAGGGGATGTGATAAGAAAACGTGAAAACTTACTGCATTCTCAGCCTTAAAATATAATCTGTGCTTTCGCTCCTAATTTTCACACTTCACAGCTGCTAATGGGTCTCAGCGGAACTAAAGTAAGACTGTTGACAGAAAGATATGTCTTTCTGTCATCTCTGTCGTGCTCCGTCTTCTCTTAGTCTCATGGAAAGTTCTTATTTGGCTAAAAGTTCCCTGATATCAGCTAAGTTGCTTTTTCGTATTCTTTTTCCAACTCGAATCTCTTGTCCTTGTAAAGAAAGCGCGTGTTCTACAGCCACCAGAAGGACGGCAATAATAAGGGGCGCTAGATAGCAACAGCTCCCCACGTCTGGGCTGATTGCTGTGAAGTCACTGGAAACAAAACGCCCCAGGGGATTTGGTCAGGTGCCCGGTCCAGGTGTTGGAAGACCCCTGCAGGTCCTCTGATTTGGGATGTTTCCAAACACAGCAAATGTTCACCCAGGCTTCTGAAGATCCTTAACCAGGGTAGGGAAAAGCAAGTTCAAGCTGCTTCGTTTCTAACACAAGCGATAGGAGTGAAGAGAAAGAGTTCACTAACTCTGAAAGCTCTGGTGGCATTGCATAATGACACCAGTCTTTCAAGAAAAGGACTCCTGGGATTTCTGAGTTAAATATATTCTCCACAAAAGTTCTAAATTCCTTTGTTCTTCCTTGCATTTGCCATCAAGAGTGTGGAGATAAATGTCATTCAGATACACTGGTAGAATCTGATGTGAAGATTTTTTTGATCTAATAATTCTAAAGGCAAGCCCTTTCACTTCTACATAGTTTATTTTCTGTGAATTTTTCTCAGGAATATTTCTAGATGATGTAGTTGAAAATATGTCTGCTTTACATACTTTTTTTGGCTGTTTGGATTTGTTTCTTCTGCTTATATAAGTGACTTTTCTTTTTCCTTCTCTCTCTCTCTTTTTTGTACTGCTTATTTTTCTCATTTTTCCTCCACCCTGTGTACGAGAATATATTTGAGTTGCAATAAAGAAGGATTGGAAAGATTTACATGACTTCCTTTAACCTTGTTTTCATTTTCTGTTTCCCAACATTGTCTGAGATGTAAACATTGTAAGATTCTTTTCTTACTGAAACATTTACAATTTATTCATCTCAACCACATAATACAAGCAGCTTTTCAAAATGTTTTATTTTTATTAATTTCCTGCCAGTCTTATAGTTTTCAAGTACAATTTGACAATTTCTTATATTCAATTATTTCACCATATGGTTCCTTTAACACATAATATAAATTTAAGCCTCAACTGTGAAAAATTTTACAGGTTGTCCTTGTGCTTTAGGGCAGAGAAGAACAGACTCAAAAACAATCACTTGCAGCAAAAAAGGAATGCAAGGAGAAAGAAGATTCTTTTCAGAGTGTAGATTCAAAATTGGCACACTATTTATATATAAATACTTGACATCGTATTAAACCAACTCAAAGTCTTTTCATTTAAAACAGTCACTTCACAAGTATTTGGAATCTTCCAGGTATAATGAAAGGATTATGGGCTCTGCAATCAAACATATAAGGCTTTGATTAGCTGTATGACCTTGGAGAGTTAACCTCTCTGAACCCTGGTTTTCATTTATTAAATGGATTTAATAACAACAACTGCAGAGCGTGGTTGTGGGGATTAAATGAATTTAGGATAACACCTGGCACCCAGAAAGAACTCTGAATATATAGTATTTCAGGTACTGAAAATATCCAATTAAAATATAAAAGTCTACTTCACTTCTATAGATAATATTTTTATTTAATAAAACACCTAACAATAGGAATTTGACAATAGGGATGGAAAAAATGAATGCAGTGATATTTTTGTCCAAATACCTAGTGATAGTACAAAATAAATGTTACTGGGGAAAAAGGACATGAGAATAGTATAATTTAGAGAATAATTCTTTGATGAATTGATACTTGAGTTTAGCAATGAATAATATACAGAATTAGTAATGGTGAAGGTGAAAGGGCAGAATAAATTCTATTAAACAAGGTGTTCCGACAGGACTCACTGTACTGTGTGCGGCAGCAAGGAAAGAAAAAAGAAGTCTATGTGTTGGAACAAAATGATCGATGCAGAAGTTTAGTCCGATTCATAAAGAATGATGCCAACTTCAGAAAGACTCTGGAAATGATGTGGTGAATGGGGAGAGGCAAACTTCAGTGGAAATCCAGGGATATAGTCAGCGGCAGAAGCACCTGTCCAGCAAGCACAAGGTCCTGAGTTCAATCCCTGATACTGCAGAAAGCAAACTGATCAAAGCTTAATCTCTGTAGAGTTAGAAAGCAAGAGGGAGAAAGTAAACTGCAAGCGAGATAGTATTTTCTTAGAGTAGGCGGTTTAACAGTTTAGTTTCTGTGGTTAAAGGCTTAAAACTAAAAATGGGAAAAAAAAAACCCAAAAAATGGCTAGGACTTATGCGGTCGTAATTATAAACAGAAATATATATGGTACAAGGCATATGAGGTACTAAGGAAATCTTTTGTTTCATGCACAGACTTTCAAAAATTTCTGGATAGTTTCATATAAACTGGAGTAAAACAATTCCCAGAAGTGGAGAAA
This sequence comes from Tympanoctomys barrerae, assembly GCA_002564285.1. Classification (NCBI taxonomy): domain Eukaryota; kingdom Metazoa; phylum Chordata; class Mammalia; order Rodentia; family Octodontidae; genus Tympanoctomys; species Tympanoctomys barrerae. The sequence continues at coordinate 15,634 of NDGN011557980.1, read as the reverse complement.
ACTGAACCATGATGGCTGAGCTTAATTATCGACGTGCCTAGATTAAGAAGCTCCTGGCAAGGTGATTGGTAATGAGTATTAAGCCACTGATGTTCACCACTCAATGTGCTGATGGGAAATGGGGCGCAGTGGGTGGGGCCAGGGCCATTCCTATGGAGGGTCCGTTTCTCAGCTTGCACTTCTCTTCTTGTACTCTGCTTCTGGCCACTGTGGGGTGAACAAATGGCTCCACTGTGAGCTTCTACCATATTGACTCCACTTCAGGCCAGCCAAGGGCAGACTGAAGCTTCTGAAACCCTGGGCAAAACTAAACATCCGTTTTTTGGTTTTTTTGGGTTTTGTTTTTTTTTTCCAAAAGAATACAAAATAGTTGGGGCTGGAGAGATAGCTCAGAGGTGCTAAGCCTGGCAAGTGCAAGGACCCGGGTTGAACCTTAGTACCACATGCCATGCCTGGAACCCCAGGAGAGCTGTACTGGCCACCGAAACCGGACGCGGTAGCACATGCCTATATGTCAGCACTGGGGAGGATGAAAGGGAAGGATACTAGGAGTCCAAGCTCCGTAGCACAACCCTGTACAAAAGAAAGAAAGAAGGAAGAAAGCAAGCAAGCAAGCAAGCAAGCAAGAAAGAAAGAAAGAAAGAAAGAAAGAAAGAAAG
>NDGN011557980.1:0-14925 GCA_002564285.1 Tympanoctomys barrerae | reverse complement strand
AAGAAAGAAAGAAAGAAAGAAAGAAAGAAAGAAAGAAAAAAAGAAAAAAAGAATCTTAAAAAGGAAAGAATACAAAATAGTAATAAATAAAAAAACCTAGAAACAAGACAAAATTTCACTCAACAATACTTTTAAGAATCCAACAATGGTTCCTACAGTCCATGAAGTTATCTTCAAGTTAGTTATTTATCCCAAACAAATAGAAATATTGTTTCCAAGCATGAACCAATAAAACAAACAAATAAATAAAATAGAACAAAAATTTTGAAAAAGACAGTGTTTGAGGGAGTAAGATGATTTTTGAGGAGAAAGGGAAACTTACCTTTTGAGATAGGAGAGCTGAGTAGTTACATAGAAATGAGGGAGCAAGTCACTACAAAAGTTCCTAAACTCGGGGTCAGCCAAATACCTCGGCAGACTAAAGCACCTGCTTGGGCAGAGTACAGCGACCAGGGTTCGATCTCTGACATGCTATGCTGATCCCGCCCCTGGGGCTTGCAGAGAAGGTGATTGAGACTGGGCGTGGTGCGGAGCTCTTGTAATCGCAGAGCTTGAGAGGTTGAAAAACAGGAGATCATTACATAGTGAGACCCTGTACACCCTGTAGTAAATCCTAAACTCTTGTGGGTTGTGTTGTTTTGAATAAACTGGTCTTGTATGATGCCAGGATAATTAGGGCTCAAAAGCTTTCAGATACTATGCTAGAAAACAAAGAACTATTTATTCAATCGAAGATGTGGAACAGAAATATTTTATCTGTTGGAATGTTCATATGCTTTTCCTCTTATTCTCTTAACATAGTGAGTTAAAAGGACTTTAAAAAAGTTAAACCAATGTTGCATTCCTAGAATGGTTTTCTTCTTGATCTTCATTTTTAAATTTTTTAAAATTTTATTATAAAGAGAATAAAAATAGATATGACATTAGAAACAATACAGAATTTGCTGGGCAGATACCTCAGTAGAAGAAGCACTTACCTGGCAAGCACAAGGTCCTGAGTTCAATCCCTGGTACTGCAAAAATAAATAAATAGATAAAAATAAAACCCGTATACTTAAAAAAAGAAACAATACAGAATTAAAAATAAAACAAGAAGAGAGGCATTCAACAATGGCTGTTATAGCGTACATTGCTGTCTTCAAAATAATTGCTCACATTACCAGATATAAGCATGGAAATGTGGAAAATTGATGTCAATGTGGTCTATTGCTCTATTCAACTTGCCGATTTTTTTTTTTTCAGTGCCAGGGATTGAACCCAGGACCTTGCACTTGTCAGGCAAGCGCTTATAACTTGCTGATATTTTGTTGAGAATTTTTACATCTAATGTTCATTAGCATATACTCATCTGTAATTTTCCTTCTTTACTATGATTTTGGCTTTTTCTTATAAAAATTGTTTTATTAAACAAATTATACATTTCCTACTCAATTGACTTTAAAAGAGTAGAAAGCTTGCATTATATTTCATGACACATTTGATAGAATTTACCAGTGAACTCAGCCGAGTTTGCAGCTTTCTTTGTGAGAAAGTTTTTGATAATCAACTTAATCTTGCCTGAACACTTATGTTTATTTTTTTTCTATTAATTTTATGTAAGTTTTGATTTGTTTGTTTTAAATTTTACTATTTCCTCCATATTTTATTACTTTTATTTTCGTTATACTTTTTTTTTTAAGGGACGGGTCTACAGGGTGTTTAGGGTCTCACCACTAGGTTGGAGTCATAGTGATTATTCTCCTGTTTACTGCCTGCCAAGTGCCACACCCAGTCTCAACTGCCTTTCAGCACACCAAGACGGGGGCTGGGCCGGCCCAGCAGGCCCAGTGATCAAACCCCTGACCCCTGTGCCTGCTTGCAGGCACTGTAATCCACTGAGCTATTTGGCTGGCCCTAATACTTTTTATTTTGTTTAAATAAATTGCCTTGCATTATCTTCTAGTGCTCATTATAGCACCATATGGGCAAATTTATGTCATGTGTGTTTTTGCTTTTCTTTAAAGGCAGGATAGTAATGTGAGTTGCTATTTTTCTGAACTAAAACTCACATTGAGTTTTGAATGCATTGTTGACACTTCACAGTGATTAAGTGGATTGTAGGCTGCAGTTGGGGCCTTTGCCTCTAAAGTATTCAGCATGAGTGCTCTAGGACTGGAAGCATGTGATGTTAACATTCCATGCTTTCCAAATTCACCATTCAATTTGTACCAGCTTATGTAAAATTTTTAAGCTCACATTCCTGTACACTTATTAATCTCCACCTTTTTTCTTCTCTGCTATTGGCTCCTGTATGCTAAAGTTCTATAAACAACAAATAAAAGTTTTCACTTTCTAATAAAATCATACATATTTCCCTTGCTGAATTTGTTAGGTGAATGCCTAAGTATTTCAGTTTTTCACTTTTTTGAAACAGAGTTTCGCTATGCAGTTCAGGCTTGTCTTGAGCTCACTTTATAATCAAGGCTGGTGTCAAAATTGCAAAGATTCTCCTGCCTCAGCCACCTGAGTGCAGCTTACAGGTGTGCACTATTGTGCCTGGCTCAAATTTTTTTGTTGTTGTTTCAGAAGGTTTTTTTTTTCCCTAATTACCTTCTCAGTGAGTTTGTCATTGGTCTACAGGAATGCTATTGATTTCGATTGTTGACTTTGTATCTTGCTACATTACTGAATTTGAGTATAAGTTCTAACAGTCCTTTGATAGTGTTTTGGGATTCTTCTATGTAGAGGATCATGTCATCAGCAGATAATAGCAATTTAACTTTTTCCTTTCCTATCCTTATCCTTTTGATTTCTTTCTTTTGTCTTATTTCTCTAGCTAATACTATGAGAATTATATTAAGCATAATAATAAAAGACATCCCCGTCTTGTTACTGATTTTAGAGAGAAAGTTTTCAGCCTTTATCCATTTAGTATGATATTGGCAGTTGGTTTGTATAGATGGGTTTTACCAAACATTGAGATGCAGATCTTCTTTTGATCTTCAGTGTTCTTACTAGAATTGATATTGGATTTTGTCACCTGATTTTTCTGCATCCACTGAGATGATCAAGAGATTTTGTCTTAGCTTCTATTTATGTATTGTATTATATTTGTTGATTTACATCCCTTTGATGAATCCTATGTGGTCATAATTTCTGATCTTTTTGATATAAAATGCATTGTGTTTTCCAGTATTGTATTGTGGATTTTTACATCTCTGTTAACTGAAGAGATTGACCTGAAGTTCTACTTCTTTTTTTGGATTCCATTTCTGGTTTAGAAATCAGAGTACTGTTTCCAAGAAGGACTTTGGGTGTACTTCTCCCCTTTTGATTTGTTTAAAAAGTTTGAAGACTGCTCAAATTAGATCATCTCTGAAGTTCTAGAATTTGGAAGTGAATCCATAGTGACCTGTGCATTTCTTAGTTGGTAGTGTTTTGAAGTAATCATCACTTCTTCAATTCCAGTTACTAGTGTTAGCTTATTCAAGATTTTTATCTTTTTAATTTAGCTTTGGTAGCTCTTATATATCCAGGATTTTATCCATTTCTCCGGAACTTTCTATTTTATTAGAATACAAGTTCTCAAAGTAGTTACTGTTAAACTGTATTTCAGCAGAATTCATTGGGATTTCAATTTTTTTTTATGTCTAATTGCATAGATTTCGGTCTTGTCTCTTGTCAGTTTGGCAACAGCTAGGGATTTGTCTATTTTATTTAATCTTTCAAAGAACCAATTCTTTAGTTCATTGTTTCTTTGAAACTTTTGGTCTCAATTTCCTTATTCTGCCTTCATCTTTTTATTTTTCTCCTCACATTAGCTTTGAGTTAGGATTGCTCATGTTATTGTAGGAATTGGAGGTGCATCATTGGGTTATTTATTTGAACTTGTTCTTTTTTTCTGATGAGGGAATTCCAGGGTATGAACTTCCCCCTGAGACCTGCTTTCATTGTGTCCCATAGGTTCCAGTATATCATATTGGCATCATCATTTGATTGTGGAAACTAATTCCTTTAATCTCATCTGTGACTTATCGATCATTCAAGAGGCTATGGTTTACTTCTCATGCGTTTACAAAATTAATGTAGTTTCTTTTGTCATTGATTTCTAGTTTCATTGCACTTTAATTTGATGATATACATGGGGTAATGTTAATCCTTTTACATTTACTTAAGCACACTTCATTGGCTAGTATGTGGTCTAATTTGGAGAGTCTCATTTGACTCTTAGAAGAATTTGTATTCTCTTGTTGGATGGAACACTCTGTAGCTATCTCTTAAGTCCATTTCTTCAAACATTTGGTTCAATTCTGATGTATTTATTTATTTGCTGAATTTTTGTCTAGCTCATTTTTTCCTTTGTGACAGTGGGATACTGAGGTCCCCTCTTTACTATTGTATTGATGTCCATCTAGGTTTGTATTTTATAGAATTCTATGTACTAGTGTTATGAGCCTATATATTTATAATCATCAATTCTCCCTGTTGAATTTTCCCCCAACTAGTATGTGTGACTCCCAGCATCATTCATTAAAGAGGTTGTCTGTTAATGCTTTAATTTGTTTGATCTCCTTTTTTCAATTGTACTTTTTCTCTTCTAAATTTCTCATACATTTCTTTTTTTTTCTTTCTTCTTCCAATTTTACATGCATATATCGAATAACTGGTTGAAAGATAACATTATGTATTACAACAAATATTGTGAAATTCATATTATTTTGTTAAATGAAATTTTGTAATACTTGCAATTTTTCTGTTTTAATTCTAATTTGTACTCTCTTTAAACAATAAAAAATAAGGGCTGGTGAGACAACTCAGAAGACTAAGCGCTTGCTTAGGCAAACTTAGGCAAGTGCAGAGACCATGATTTGATGCCCTACACCACATGCTGTGCCAACCCCACCCCCAGGAGGGCTGAGCTGGCCAGAGTCCGGGTGTGGTCATGCATGCCTGTAATCCCAGCACTGGGGAGGCTGAAAACAGGAGAATCACCACAAGTCCAAGCTGTGTAATGAAACACTGCAACAGCCAAATGCATAAAATATATAAAGAAATATTTTACAAAGGTATGGCTTCCTCTGATTAACTATAGCTTAAAACTGATAATAGTGTAATAAATTACCACTTTTTTTCCTTAGGTTCCCATGGCATGAAATATCATTTTCAACCACTTGATTTTCTTTTGGGGGGTTGGCTCAGCCCACCCTGAAGGTGGGGCTGGCATGGCATGTGGTGCCAGGGTCTCTTGCACCTGCCTAAGCTTGCCTAAGTGCGCTCTTTAGACCATTAAGCTATTTTGCCAGCCCCATCCCTTGATTTTTAATCTGTGAGCATCCTCTGAAATTAAACTTGCTTCTTGTGCACTGAACATTGTCACTTTTCTTTCTTGATCTATCTGTCAATCCATTTTTTTTGATTGGGGAATTGAGACCACTTACATTGAAAGTTATTACTAATCGAGAGTGTTACACTGAGAGTACCTGTTTTTCCTGTTGTTGACTTCCCTTTTGCTTACTTGGTCAGCTCACCAGATGTGGTCACTCTTTTTGACTTATTAACACTGTTGTCTTCATTGTCTCTCAAAAGGTAACTTGAGAATTTTTTCTGATGGTTTGATGGTTATGAATATCTTGAGGTGCTCACTGTCATGGGAAAAACTTACTTCTCCATTAATTTTAAGAAAATTTTTGCAGGCTGTGTAAGTCAGGGATGGAAAGCTGTTATTCTTTAGGGTGTAAAGCACTTCCGTCCAAGTCTTGTTGGCCTTTATGTTCATGTGGAGAAATCTACTGATTCTAATGGGTTTATCTTGTATGTGACTTGTCATCTTTCTCTAATAGCTATTAAGATTTTTCCCCTGTGATGGATTTCTAGAATTTTGAGTACAACTTTTTGGTATTCTACATGCAAAATATATCTATATCTATATCTATATCTATATCTATATCTATATCTATATCTATCTATATCTATANNTATATCTATATCTATATCTATATCTATATCTATATCTATATCTATATCTATCTATATCTATAATTTCCCTACTTTTGGAAAGCTTTCTGCAGTTGTTTCTGAGAATGGTTTATGCCATTGTATGTTCTTCTGATTTTTTTCACTTGGTCCAATTATCAGATTAGTTGGATAAATTTTTGAATTTCTCTTGCTTTTTTAAAGGTGTCTGAGTGGTAGGCATTTGAAGGCATCACTGTCTTCTAGTTCTGAAGTTTTGCCCTCTCATTGTTCTGTTCTGCTGCCCATACTTTCAATATGGTTTTCAATTTCCTAGGTTTCTGATTGAAATATTTTAATGTGTTCTAGGTCTTCAGTGAGCTGGTAATTCATAATTTGTATTGTTTGTTTCACTCATCTATCTTAACATCAGTGCCTTCTGAAAGTACCTGCATCTTTGAACTATAGATTTAGTTATACCTTCGGCAATTCCACTAGCTGGTGTTTCAGTTGCTTTCCCATCTCTTCTCCTGTGCTTTCAAGAAATTCAGGTATGTATGTGCCCCTTGGTGCCCCCTGGGTTGGCTATGGAGGAGCTGGGGGATTTTTGAGAGGCATTTTGTTCTCTTTCTGATCACATTTCTAATGCATTTATTTGTTTGTTGGTTTGTTTTGTTTTGTGTTGACATTTGTGTGTGCTTCAGTTGCTCTGCAGGCAGCTTTTTCTGGGAGTGTGACTAATTGTAATCCTTTGCCACAGCGCCAAGCTTCAACCACCTTGGATATTTGGGGAAAGAAGAGGCAATATAGTTAGACTAACAACCAAGTTCTCCAGCATTGTGAATGTCATGACGTACTCTGAGTGTTAGCTTAGAGAAAAAATCATGACAATTATGTTACTTGGTTAAAATCAAGCAAAATATCTACATTAATACTGCCAGAGACAAATTAGATATTAACATATCTAAATATGTCTAATATATCTAAACTGAAGAACCAGTTATGCACCACCCTATTTCTATAGGAACAGAAAACATTTATGTCATGAGCATGAAGGCAACCCAAGTATTGACTTATAGCCAATGTGTGAATGTAGCAACTGTTTCTTTGCTAGTGGTAGAGAAGAATTCAACAGTGATTGTACAGAGTTTAAATCAAAAGATCAACAAAGTTATGCTATTAACATATTAACAAAGTTATACTGTTAAAGATTTCAGGTTTGGGAATAGGGAAATGTGAAAGAAAAACTTTGAAATATTAAATTCTATTATACGACAAGAAGTAAGGAAAAGAGGTACAAAGCATCTTATTAGGAAGATGGTGCATAGGACAAAACATGGCAAGAAATAGAAGACTAAGAGCGAGCCAGATAGCTCAGCAGACTAAAGCACCTGCTCAGGCAGACACAGGGACCAAGGAGGAACCCGGTGTGCTGTGCCCTGCCCCAGAGCACGCTAAGCCAGCACGACTGAGACTGGATATGGTGGTGCGCACCTGTAATCCCAGCACTGTAGAGGCGGAAATCAGGAGGAGCACTATCAGTATGACCTATATAGTAAGACCCTGTAAGCCCTGTACTAAATACATAAAAAAAGAAAAAAGAAATAGAAGACTAAAAACGAGAAAAAAAAGAAATTAGACATTGATTGCGAATAAGGCAGGAGTAATTAAGGGGAAAAATTTAGAAAGTACAAGCAGAAAAAAAAATAAAGAAATAAAAGAAGAAAAAGAGATTAGGAGTAAGGGAGAAAGACAAAGGAAGGTCCCAATGCTCAGGAAGCTGATGAGGAAGATAGGAGGAAGGGAAAGAAGAAGAAGAAGAAAAACAGACAAACATAAAGAAATGCTTTTTAGCTTATAGACTGTGTTATTTTCCAGGGTTGCAGTTCTGTGCAGTGTCCAACTCTAGGAACGACTCTTCTCCCGCTGGGAAATGCAGGAAGCAGTCAGAGCTCAGATCCCGGCTGGGCAATCTGCAGCCAGCCTGTGGCAATGTCAGTGGGGGTTACTGGTTGTGGGACTTTCAAGTCCTGGGAAATGCAGGCTGAACCCGGCCTCTGTTCGTGCATGGCCTGAGCTGTTTGCCTTATAACAGTCTGGATGTCTCTTGCTAACCCAAAGATGGCTCTTCCTTTGTTGTGCCCTGTGGTTGTCCCTCATCTTCCCCATGCAAGGTTAACACCTGGGAGCCCTGAGGTCGAGCTAATCCAAAGCTTCTCAGGGTACCAGGCTCAGCTGGCCCCTCCCAAGAATAGTGTCTGACCAGGTACTTTCCCCAGGGGATGTGGCGGGTGCTTGGGCTGGAGTCACTCAGCTTTACTTTAGCACAGCAGCCACTACTCCATTCCACTAGGGTCTCTCATCTGAAGGCCTTTGGAGTCGCTTACTTTCAACTGTGTCTCTAGAAAGTTGATCTTCCTTTTTTAGGAGCCAAGAGCCAGGAGATAGAGAGTGCAGGTTGCCTCATCTTTTTATGTGTCTTTGGGCCTGTCTCTTTGACTCCTCTGTAGGCTCCAATTTTCATTTCAAATCTTCCCTGAACCTCGGGATCCATCTCCCTCCTTGTTTTCTCCCCCTGAGGGTCAGTCCAGATTCCAAAAATGGGAGAGGCTGCTCTTTTGCTGCTTATTCTTTCTTAGACATTATTTTTAACAGGAAGACTTCTTACCTGACAGCTTTTTCTCTCAGCACTTTTAAATGCCTTTCCACTATCATATATATTTCCTTATTTTCTATGAACAATCTGCAGTCCTTCATGTTTAGGTCTTGTATTTTTAAGATGTTATTTTTTCCCTCATTATCATTCAGTTTTCCTCTATTTTTTAAGCAAATGGACTTAGCTTTTTTAATATTTAGGATGTTTGAAATTCAGAACACCCCACCTCACCCCCTATACACAAAATCAAGTAAATTAAGAGATTTTACTAATTTTTAAACACTATCATTTAAGAACTTTCTTGAAAGAACTCTGGGGAAGGATGTATACAAAATAGGAATAAAAATAGTAATCTCAAGTTTTGGTACTATACTTCAAGAGCTACATATATAAAATACATATAATGTGAACATCAATTATTATATGTAATACATATTAGTATGAAATATTAAAAAAGAAATATTATATACACTATTTTTTACAGTTTTTTGCTTTGCTTTATTTTGCTGTTATGTGATCTATATGTAGTTCAGGTAGGCCTTGAACTTACCATGCAAGGAGACTGGCCTCAAATTTATGGTAATCCTCCTGTCTCAGCTTCTCAACTTCTGAGATTATCAGTATGTCCAACATTCATGACTCACTCCTCCCTAAAAGTAATATTAATTCACTATTAAGCTAAAAGATAATTTTTGATTTATAGTTGAATTTTATTTGAAAACATTAACATTATGGAGCCTTTCATTATTTATATAACAATGAGAACAGATTAATTTAATGTCTTTCTAAAAGCAAGTTCTGCAGAAATTGACCAGGCAAAGAGGAACTGAGTTTTTCAAAATATGCCAGGAAAGCAAAGGTAAAAGCCAGAGGCAAGAGTTGGGCTTTTTCTTACTATCTGTACTCCTTAGTGCTGCCCTAGAACTACATAAAAGATGATGCTTTACATTAAAATCCCCTCTTCCCTACACAGTTATGTGCACATACGTTTGCATACACATGCCACCATATGCACCAAAGAAGTGGTTGGACTTTTATGTACAAGTGCGACAGTTTCATCAGAATAATAAGTTGGAGGAAAGTCATCCAATTCCATGATAGATTGCAAGCCAAGGACAGAGAAAAAAGAATTTGCTCTACACAGAACTTTATCATACTCAGGAATCTGCCAGAAACAGCCGTGGTAGACAGCACCATTAATATCTCAGTTTAATAGTTTTGGGTGAATAGCTTTAAGGAATGTTCTGCTAAGAACTGAATCCATTGTAAGCTTTTGTAGACAACATAATTAGAGGTAGAGTGATTATCTCAGTGGTAATAACTGAATTCTGGAAGAAACATTGAGTCAATGATTTTGTGGATGGCTATCATCACATGAAAACACATCTTAAACCATAATTTTTAAGCTAATGTGTTTATTAATGGTAAAAGCAACAAATGATCTGGAACAGGGTGAGGAGATTTCAAGGAATTAGTATTAAATGATGTAGCAAAGAAATTAAATTAATCTGAGACTCAAACAACCCTGGGGGATAGTAACTTCTATTATGTTGCTACATAGTACAAATAAGAGTGAATGTGACAACATAGCCCACCAAACATGTAGTGTAAAAATTGAGAATTCTTTAAAATTATTCTTACCATAAAAGCCAGAAATATTTACCTAGATGGCCACAAAATGTCCAAAACCATTTCAAAAGTTGTATATATTTTGTGTATTATAATATTTCACACATAACACTTGGATTAATTAATGATGTGTGATTTGTAAAACCAGGTAAATCATAATTGTTTTATTTTACATTCCTGTGGATCTACAGGCAAATTTTGAGATATGGAAATATATAATAAATACCTTTTATCAATTACAGAAAGTCAAGTATGCTAAAAGAAGACAAAACATACATTAGTCAACAGCGTAGAGGATTCCAGTAAATACGTGAAAAACAGGATTGCGCTATTTATTTGCAGCTCCAGCTTCTGGCTGTGGACTTCATAAATTCATGGTACAGTTATCTTCATATTCAGTTGCAATTTTCATGTAATCCTGGCAGCTGACAAAAAATAGAGTTTGAAAAAGAAATAAATGTCCACTTATAAATATCTCTGTCATCAAGCTATAAAAGAAGCTGGATAATAATAATAAAATGCAGTGACTATTAATGATGATGAATTGCACTACTGATAAAAGAGTACTAATCCATTGAAGGAGAGAAATTTTCCTGTTCAGAACAGACAGTCTAAGTAAAAAGTTAGTAGTAAATATTTTAAGTTCATATAATTATTTAAGAATGATCATCCCTTCATTTTTTAAATTTTATTCATCATTTTCATGTATTTGGTTGCTACTGGGTCTCACTCTGAAGCTCGAACTCATGGTGATCCTCCTGCTTTCAGCCTCCCCAACACTGGGATTACAGGCGAGCACCACTATGCCCTGGCGTCTGGCTGGTTCAACCTGCCATGGGGGCAGGGCTGGTGCATGGATCCAACCGCAGTCTCTGAGCTTGCCTGACCTTGCCTAAGTAGACGCTTTAGTTCGCTAAGCTATCTTGCCGGCCCCAATGCCTTAATTATTAAACTTTGACAAAACTCAGTGTTTAACAGTTTATACTCACCTAATCTACTTGGGTTCCTCTTCTGTCTCTCTCAGAGAGAAGTTTCCTTTTCCCAATAAACATATTTTGCCCTGAAAAACGAAACAAAACAGTCTATACCAACAAGAAGAAATAATTATGATATCCAGATGAATTAATAAAGTCCATTTTAAAGTTTAATTTCCCTGTGCCAATATAATTCAATGGCCATTTATTTCCCTTGATATTTGTATGCTAAAATGCTCATCTACCTGTGATGGTTCCAGAAGTTGGAGCTTTTGAAAGAAGGTCAGGTCAGAGGGCAGAGTGCTTATGAGTGGGATTAGGCTCCTTGTGTAAGTGGCCCCGGAGACTTCCCTCTCCTCATCTCCACTGTGCAAAGTTGCCCTCTCTGAACCTAAAAGAAGTAAGCTCCCACCAGGCAACAGTCTGTTGCCAGATAATATTACGTGTCTTGGGCTCCAAAACAATGAGGAATAAATTTCTATTGTTTATAAGCTACCAGCTTATATAAGGGTTTTGGCTATGGACACCCAGAAAACTCCTAGTACCCCAGAGAAGAAAACAATTACAAGGATGCTTTTGTTATTAGTATGACTATTGTCAATTAGAATTAATTAAATTTGTTCCATTTTTCTTGGAAAAAAATACTTTTCCCTTAAATGCTACCATCCTAAGATCCTAAGTGCATTTCCCTTAGCAGTCCAGATTATTTATGCATGTATATATATTTATATATTTAGGGTAGACATTACAATGAAGAACATTCTCTTCCAACTATTAAGAAAGACGTTCCTTAATATGCTAAAAAGTATCAGAAAATATTCTTAGAAAGCACAACATTTAGTGGACAAGAGGGACAAACAGGTATCATATTAGAATAAGAATATATTTTAAACAATTCCTGAACCATAGTATAAGCATTTAAAAAAGTGTTGAAACATTTACTAATAACAAGCATTTTAAATCATTTTCTCATCCAGATATGATTTAGACATTCTAGTATTTTTAAGAGCACACTGGCAGAATTTACAAATTATTAAGCTTATGTATTTAGAGAAATACAAGTGGCATCCAGTTGCCTAATAGTTTTCTTTACAAAAAAAGTATATTTCACTTCTAATTTATTATCTTGTTCTTTTTCACTTGGGCTATGAGGCTTCTTGAACAATTCTACTACCACAAGGACATTCACGTTAGATATTTCAGCCTCAAACAATTTTTTTTGTTGCTTGGGAGGGTTTGAGATTCATTTTTACTTGTATTAACATAGCATTTGGAAGTCAGAATCCCAGTACGCTCTCTTACGTTATATCTAAATGTATTCTTAATAACTTGCATAACAGTGTAGCTCGGCAAGGCGACCATAGAAACATAAAACTGGGCACTAGCTGTCCAATAGTGATGCATAGAGTGAGAGGTGCTACTTCCCGAGCCCTCGCTCCTATCGCTTGCTCTGTACGCCTAGCCCAGGGCACCAACACCCAAACATAGTCAGGAGTGAACAAAGAAACCCAAGCAGCTTTGTGTTCCATCCTCCCAGCTCTCTGATCATAGTGCAGATGATAATAGGAGAGTGCTTATGCAGGTTAATTGGTGATTAAATAAAACCATCAAGGTGTTTCTTAGTGAATTCCTGTCATTTTCAGAGTGTTTTAGGCTGCATGGAATTTTGCCAAGCCTGCCAGCTTATGAAACAACGATTCATGATGATTACAGCAAATGCCCTAGAGAGATTAATCTGCACTACCCCAACAGGCTGACCTTTTCCCAGAGACATAGCAATTTAATTATCTACTTTGAAAAGCACAATTATTGTAAAATTCAAAACCTGATTTATAGACAGATTTTATATTCTCATCTTTAATGCATGTAAATAAGAACCTTGAAGTCACATTTCTAAGGATGTTATGTGTGTAATTTGTAACGAGTAACTAGCAAAACAGTTTCTGCTTTGTAAACTACGAATTTTTTAATTAAATAGCTATGAATAGAAATAATATCTCACATCATGAGTTTTTGCAGTTTGCCTTCTACATTTTCCCACTGCTGTAAATAAGCAGGTGTTTCTGTAATTTGTGAACCTGAGAAACTTGACCTGGATAGAACTTTTATTTAAATACTAGCTGATTAAAATGACATCACTGGTTATTTTTTATCATACTATATTTTACCTCATAGCAATGTGAAGTAATACAATCATTATAATGTGATCCTTAATTTTGGAACTGGCTATAATATGAAGCCCAAACAAAGTATGCTATCGGCTCAAGTGTTTCCATATTTATTAATGCTCCATCCACTTGCCATCTCCATTCCACCTCAACATGGAATGCCACCTATGTAGCACACAGAGAGGCTAAGGGCAATTCACCTAATCATTACAAAATGCTGCCACTGATAACAAAAGGGCTCAGAGGAACAGGTCTTCAGGAAGGAAATATATGTTTTAAAATAAATTCATGCTTAAAAAAATGGAATGTTCTACAAATATGATAATGAAAGCATAATATATTTTTTTCAAAAGAAATAAATAAAGGGGAGATGGAAGGCAGGAAGGATGGAAGGAAGGAAAGAAGGAAGGCAGGAAGGAAGGAAAGAAAGAAGGAAGGAAGGAAAGAAGGAAGGGCAAACATTTATTTGCATTAAAAAATAGTCCAAATATGAAGCAAATTAAATAAGCATTAACACCAGCTATTTCTGACTTATTGGGGCTATCCTTTTAAAAATCAATCTCAACAAAAAATGTGATAGAAGTTTAAAGGCATCAATAGACAGAGACCAGTCCAATGTACTTTTTCCCTAGCAAAATAATTTTCATCATTTCAGGATAGGTAGGTTGGCTATTTCTCCTGCTTTATGGGACTCACAACTAAATACTATGAAAGTTCATTCCTTCATATCATCACTAATGAACGCTGGTCAAGTCGCTCCTCCGTGCACTTTCGTGAGAACCAACCTCCTTCACAAAACTCTGTAATTCCAGAGTTTACACTGTGAAGGAGAATAGCAGGTGCAAGCTATGTTAGGGATCTACCCAGAAGCGTCACGTGTCACTGCCATTTCTCATTCCACTCACTTCTTGGCCAAAAGCTGACATACAAATATGTGTGAAAATGCCAGTTTTTGTCCCAAATGCCAAGCAATGTCATGATATTGACCATTATTTAACACATTGCACTCTAAGGTAAAACAAAGTTTCCCAAATCAATTTTTCACAAAGGGACACTAAGAAGTTTGCTTTGGACTTGCCACAGAATTTTGCAGGATCCACCCCTCCACTCTGTTGAAATGGAGGTGCTATTCCAAATTCTTTTATTAACCCTTGGAGTATTAATTATGAGTGTTAAAGACATCTAATCACTCAATGAAAGTATACTCTCAATGAAGGTATTGTTTCTGTGCAAATCCCTCTCTCATTTTGATTGACAACTAAAACTGAAACACATAAGCATAATATTTGGAAAGATTTTGATGTTTTATATGAGCTCCACACACTTTCTAGTTCTTTCCCATGATTATAAACATAATTAATTTTACTTCTGAAATGAGGACAGAAGATCTTGTTGTGATTTATACTTAAGGAAAGATGCTTTTCAGTTGCAATTATGTTGCTTCCTTAGAAAGTGTAATACCATTAGAGTGGTCAGGAGAAACTTTGCTTCAGAGATTATTATGGATCTGATTTCCTCTATAACTTTCTGCAGTTGTTTCTTTACTTCAGATGCTATTATTTCAGAG